>JAAEAF010006179.1:0-37322 GCA_011037195.1 Triatoma infestans | reverse complement strand
GGATTGACTTGAAATTGTTACACAACGTTGCATTTCTATATAAGAGGGTTTATATATACTTTTTACTCCGAAGTTACCCATGAAAACGGGAACTTCTCCGAGCGTTTCGCGAGGATGGCAGAAATAGTCAAACTCAGACGCGTCGCAATGCTGGCTCACTCTCTGAACCTCTTTCTCAACTATTTATAAGTAGTCTATTCCGAAGTTCCCACGGAAACCGGAAATTCCGAGCAAAATTCCGTTCAAACGGCCACATTGCGTTAACATTTCTTTCTTCAGGTATTGCTACTATGTTGATGAAGGAGGTAGAACAGCATTCAGCTCTTAAACTAACATGACTTAAACATGCACTTCACAGAAAAACCAACATGTAACATTTCTAAAACATAAGCAATGGGAAAAGTTCTTCGGGCGTGCAAAATCATTGTATGGGATGAGTGTACAATGGCTTATAAGAAGTCAGTGGAAGCATCAGACCATACATTGAAAGACTCGCGAAATAATCAGGTTCCATTTGGCGGAGCATTTGTGTTACTACCCGGTGACTTCAGGCAAACGCTTCCAGTGATACCTCGCTCAACACCAGCTGTTGAATTGCATGCCGCTTGAAATATTCAACTCTTTGGAGCATAGTAAAAAAAAAAAATCATTTAACAACGAATATGAGAGTTCAACTTTAAGACGATCCAACAGCTGCCATATTTTCAAGACAATTATTTTCGAACTCGGTAATGGCACTGCTCCTGCAAATCCAGAATCAGGAAAAATCACCTTCCCACTTAATTTCTGCAACATTGTACATTCAATAGAAGAATTAGTAGACATGGTATTCCAAAGCGTCAAAACAAATTATCAAAATTACGCATGGTTAAGCCTAAAAATAAGACTGAGCCACAGCGAAGCGTAATCGGGTTAGCTAGTATCTAAATATTAATTAGAATTTCAAAATTGAAGAAAATCAGTAAAACCGGTAGGTATGCGTTTTTTCGGATTAGTTCTTTGGAGTTTTTTTTTTCTCGAATTTTCTCGTTTAAACATAGAATAATAACTGCACAGATTTAAATATGTACCTATCACTTTTATTTTGAAATTTTTTTTTTCTGAAACAGTTGCTTTCAGATGGTTTTGAGGAATGTGCGACGTTAAAATTCAAATATATTTGCCCAAAATTATTGGCCTGGCATTGTGTTCATTCCTCTATTTCTGCCTCTATTGGTTGTCCTTGTGCCGTATTTATATGTTAGGACAAATGAACAATATTTGAACAAAGAAACTTTGCCATTTTATATATAATTGTATTAAGAGGATTATAAGAAAGTCGGAAGGATGTTTTACAACCAGATTTTTTAATTAGCTTTTGGAAAATAAGAAGTATAATATTTCTTCGTGAGAATAAAGTCTTGTTATAACTTTCGTTTAATTTACCAGTTATCGCTAGCTGTCCTGTGAGCAAAACTAAGCCTTAGTGTGTAAATGTGACACTTTACTACGTTGTCAAATAAATAACTATTTTCCTAACTCAAGTGTACTAAAACGATGTATTTCCGTTAAAAAAAAAAAAATCAATTTTGACAATTTGACATGACGGTAGTTCTTTTTTTTTTTATTCAATTGACAGATCTAGTATTGCTTTTTATTGACAAGCTTGAACAAATGTGAGTATGTTCTTCCAGCGATGGTACAGCATCCGGTTAATGCAACTAGTTTTATGTAAACTTATTTTTTATATAAATGGTATTGTTTTTCAGTTTATATATTTTGTGAGTTTATATATATTTTTTTTTTGGTAACTATAGAGTTGTGAAACGGGGGCTTTCATTTTTTCCCTTCATTTCCTTCAACTGAATGGACTACGTTCAATTTACTAGACAGATTAAAAGCACTTGGTACTTGAGAGAGATATTCACCATTTCATTTCACTGTGGACATGGGGGGGGTATGTCTGGAACTTTGTGCCCTATCACCAGACCCTAGGGTCTACACACTAACCAGCCTCTTCACTCTGCGCTAACTTTACTATTGTTCAGCCTTCCTACATCATCCTATGCTTATTGGCAAGGGAAGTAAGTAGTGAATGGATGATGGCTCTTGTCCTGGTACTACCGTTAGTAGTGCCAGCTAGATTGGGGGGTTCCATGCACTGGCTTGGAAACAGTGGGAGGTTTAGACTGCCGCCAATTTCCAAACTATATACAGACCAACTCTATGTATATGTGTGCTGTATACTAAAACCCTTCGACTATCCAATATTCGTACATTTTACCCTGAGATCGTATTCTGCGTACCGGCATGAGAGAGAATTAAACAGAAATCCTCTTATGGTCTTTCACTCACTCTATCTCACCCATTCCTCTCTCACTCTGAGTGTAACATCCATCTCTGTGGTGGATATAGTTTGTTGGCTTGTAAATGTAGATATGATCTGCATTTTATATATATTTATATTTATATGTATTTTATATATTATATTTTAATATATGTTTTATATATATATATACATACATACATCGTTTTGAGCTATTTATAAACTTGTTGTTGTGCATATGTTAGGTTTAATGCTATTAGTTTATTTAGTCTAGGATTATTTGTTATTTCATATCGATTTTTCTCTCAGAAATATGTCTATTTCATTCACATAAATTGTCAATTAATTTTTAGAATAGAATTAAGAAGGTCTCTACACTATGATTAAGATTACGTACACCAGACACACACACACACACACACACATACATACCCAAACATACCCTACGCCAAAAACAATTTTTTCTTATTCAGCGATCCCCATAGCATGTACGCATTTCCGATGGTAAATCAATTGCTAAACTCTGACACATTTCTGCAAAGAAGAATATTCGTATAAAGTCGGAAATATTAATTCGTATGAAAGACTAACTGCAGAACTACCTCCAGCAAGGCCGGGTGGCCATAAGGATAGCAGTTGGCCACCTAATTGGCCATTGTAGACTTAATATGCACATGCATCGCTATTCCAACGGAGAAGAAGAAACAGCACAGCATGTACTGTATAAGTATGAAGAGCTTGTATGGTTGAGGTTTCGCCTCTGTGAAGAGGAAAAACTGACTCCCTGCAAGCTTTACTCAAGAGTCTCTCTCGAGACTCCAAAGTCTCATCAAAAAGGCTGGGATTGAGAGGGTGTTCTGATTGGGGGGTGCTCTTAATTGATCCCCCAGGAGCCTCTCCGGATGTTAATGGAGAGGACCGGAGAGAGAACTCCATCTTGTACGGTGCCACAATAGACCCATAGGGATCGTAGTGGCGTAGGTTGGAAAATCGTCCCCCATAGAATATGTTTGTGAGCCACCAGCGTCCGTAGTGTTATCGACTTGGTTTGGATTAAATTAAATTTGTCACTGCTTATTCAGATCATCTCTGAGCTCTTCTAAAACTTAATTTTGTGGATGACCATATTAGTACTCATAATTATACAAGAAAATCATTTAAAATACCTGGTATATTATAAAATGGATGTTGAGGTTTGGTCGTAAAATGAAAATCTTTTTTGAAATTTTCACTGACGTCTCGGCAAATTTATTGCATTCTTCTGGGTCTGTACGAAGTTTATAAAGCAAATAAAGAATAAAAAATACACAAAAATATAAAATTAAAATAAAGAAATTAAAAATAAAATAAAATAATAATCAATTAAACGTCGGTGAAAATTTGGAAAAACAGTTTTTTTTGTGTGACCAAACCTCAAAATTCATTTTACAATATCGAATACAAGGTCCTAACCAACATCCAAATATCTAGCATCTTTAGAAATGACCATAATTTTCTTTATCTGAATTATTTACTAAATTCTTCTGTAAAAATATATTACAATATCAATTCTATGGATGATTTATATGAAAATTTTTGTATTACTGTAATTGAGGCTATGAAAGAAAGTAAAATATTGCGGCGTTTAATAATATAAAAATAAATAAATCCTGGGTCACTAAGGATTGCTTTAGTAAGGAATGTCTTACTGAAATACTTGAGCTTCCTGGTTAAGATTTCTTCAGGGCTTGCTAAAAACCGACGTTTTGCTCATATAGCAACGAGCCGGCTCAAGACATGTCGGTGTCTAGAAAAAAACCATGATGTTTATGAGTGTGTGTGTGTGTGTGTGTGGGTGTGTAGTACATAAGTATAAGTATATGTTTTTTTTTTATGCCATGACTTCGTTATTCAGCCATACTGCGTCGCGTACTGTCCTAGCGATTGAGGTTGTTTGTTTAGTTGGATAACCAGAGGGTACGTGGAAACAATCAAGGGACGCGACCCACTTTCAGGTTTATATGTATAATTTCATGCACGTGACTGTAAATCATGGATTTCTATAAAATAATCAATCAATATTTTCAATTAACTGATTATCTGAACAGTTTGGATCAGTTTAATGTTTGTTTTTAATTTTATCTTTTGTTTTCGTTGAGTTCATTTCTTTTTCGAAGAGTGTATCCATTTTTCAGTTTTGTGTTACACATTTATTTAGTGGAATTTATTTTGTTATTGTATATATGTACAAATTATACTGTTTTCTTTAATTATTTTTATTTCTTATTAAATTGTGCAAATACCAAGTGAATTCGGCAATAAGATTGTATATTCATTGAAGCTAAAACAAATCATTATCTGATTACTCTTTTTACCAGGAATAAAAGAAATTTATTTTATTCCAGATTAATATCTAGTACGGCTATATATCATTACTGTATTTCATAAAACTAACATTAAATAATACGAAAGCTTGCCAAAAATAACCGAAATTCCTTGACAGAATTTAAAAAAAAAAATGATAAAAGTATAATTACTAATAAAAATTATATCAATTCCATTTTCATAAAATTACTAATATATATATATTGAAACAATTTATATGAAAACATTCTATGAAATAAATTACAGCCAGTAGTATGTATTAATAAGATATATGGTTAAAGTTGAAATTATATAACATAAACATATAATATGATTTAAAGGGTTTAGTAGAAGGCAGTTGTTAAGTTGGTTGGAATACAGATAAAGTCTACCACCACTTGTTTAGGGATATGTAATAGGGTCTTTAACTGTACAGGCAAATATTTCTATATTTAATATATTATAATTTGCCTTAAATTCTGTAGATTATATTTTGAGATTTATGAAATTAATTCAATATTAAAATTGAATGTTGTCTGCGTTAAGTGTGTTAATAAAACTTGATTATACTAATTATAGTTTTTAATAATTTATTTTATGGATTTCACGACCCAGTTTTTGTTGAACGTACCTTTTAAATTAGCATTAAGTTGTTACAATGACTTTTGGATATTTTTGAGATAGATAATTTAAAAGTGTATTTATTATTATTATTATTAATGAGAAATTACAAGAAATAAAACCAAGCGTACAAAAACCTACGATAGAGAATCTCCCGTGAAGGAGACAGTAATACTAACAAGACTACGAACTGGATATACACGAGTGACTCATGGGCACCTATTAATAGGTGGAAGAAAACCGAAATGCCGAATGTGCTGAAAAAGATTAACAATGGCGCATATACTGGAAGGCTTTCCAGCGTTGCGAGAACATAGAGAACGAGCAGGCTTGACAGATAACTTACGTGTAATATTAAAAGTGGGTTCTCTGTTTATGGGAGAGCTATTTTCTTATTTGTGAAATGTTAATCTGTTCATAGAATTTAAGTTCAGATAGGTTAGGATCTCAAGTAAAAGAGAACTCCCCCCCATGAGTGAGTGACTTATGGATGTATTTATTAGCGCGTGAATATATTTAAGTTAAGTGTGAAAGTGTGATGAATGTATTTATTGTTATGTTTGTATTTATTAGCAAAAATGTTTGAATGATTGCCTAGGTTAGAATTTTAACAGGGGCTGAAGGAATTTCTATAAAAATACTTCACCCCCAAATTTAGATTTTAGTTTCTCTGGAAAGTATAGCAGAAATTTCTATAATCGCTCTATTTCAATTTATTGCAAGTCTATGAAACATATTCACAGTTTCTCCGGTTAATGAGACTGGCTCTTCTTATTATAAACAAGATTGGTATAATTAGAATGCAATAGAAAAACAGTAAAGTAATGAAACAATAAAATGTTCAAGGGATAGTAGTTCCTCATCCAATCCCATATAAGAAAGAAAAATCCCATCCCATATATGTCCTTTTCCTCACCCATCGACTGGTATTGTGTTGGAGGATGATTGGGTTGGATAATGAATTAATAACTGGACTTCCCACAACTTCCCTTGGAAGTTCTGATGGACGTCGCAGACACTTCTAGTGCCATCCCAGATTGAGAGACAAAATCATAGATATGGCGCTAATGGCCTGCGATGTCGAAGCGCCAAAAAAAAATATTTTTTAGAATAAAATAGCTTTCACGTAACTTACCTAGCTGAACTTTGAAGAATCTCTGTAACCGAAAAACAAAATGCAAACTTCAAGAGAACCAACCTTAAAACTTAAATAAAAGTGGTACATCATTGTATATGTAGCTTATAGACGATGTTTCAAGAAAAACTCGGAGCCATTTTTGAAAAAATCGCGAAAAAGTGAAAAAAAACATTTAGTAAAGTGGTAAAGCACTTCCAGTCATCCGATTATTTGTCAAACCCGGAATTTCAGTAACATATTTAATTCTAATTAACATTATTCAGATGACAGAATTGTCTAATAAACTGAAATAGCTACTTCAGAGGAAATCGTAACCCCACCACTCACCAAAAAGTACCCTTAAATGAATTTTTCCAGAGAAATGTTTTAAATAAAAGTTGTAGCTCATTGTATGTGTAGTTGATCTACCAAGTTTCAACAAAATCGTTGGTGCCATTTTTGAGAAAATAGCAAAAAAGTGAAAAAAAAAAAAAAACTAGTAAAGTGGTACTTCCGGTTGAGGAATTTTGACAGATAACGTACTGTCAGATCCCATGGTCAGCTAAACGGAATATCAAGTTTCAACTTTCTACGGTTTTTCGTTCTAGAGCTGTGCTGTTTACATACATACATATTGTAATGACACAGCAATGTCAAAGCAATGTCAAAGCCTTCACAAAATACAACAAAAGGAAAGAATAATTTATAATTAGTGGCTCCACAGCCGGCCATTGCCTTTTCAATACAAAGGTATCAAAGACAAGCACCGATAAAGCCCTGTCTATTGAACAGAAGCCACCTGGTCTTTGAAAGTCGCCGGTGGGCGACCAAGTCTGGCAACCTGACCTGAATCACTGTTCGCCGACCTAACCAAGGCCGCACGCTACTAGAGATGTCTTAGCGTGAGAACTTACTACACACTTGACAGTGTGTGAGTAAGACTATATATAAACTTCGCCCCACTGGAAGAGGGGATCATTATATCATCATCATTATACCAGTAGCCACATTATTATATCAGTATCATTTTACAAAGCAGTTATACTTGAGTTCCGAGCGCATCCCTATACAAGGTTTGACTTATTATTATTTTCATAGTTGTGTATATTAGTTTATTTATTATAATCATTTTAAATTATTTGTTATTAACTCTTAAAATTATTTATTTACTTTTATCAAATCATATTAAATTGTAGTTACCATTAGGCTCATTCAAATTATTGTTAAAATATATTCTATTTTTATAAATTCAGTGTTAGTAATTCAAGCATTAACTCTCTAAACTAACTTCCGCCTAATAAATCCCTCTTCAAGACATCTAACTTCATACCTCAGGAATCACGACAATTGATTCCACACAATATATACATACACAACAGACCATTTTAAAAACCACTTTTTTGGACTCAGGGGATCTCAAAACGGATATTTCCGGTGAAAACTCGATATCGAAAATTTGACACGATTACAATACTTCCTCTTACTAGGAGTAAGAGAAAGTAAAAAATTAGT
This sequence comes from Triatoma infestans, assembly GCA_011037195.1. Lineage (NCBI taxonomy): Eukaryota > Metazoa > Arthropoda > Insecta > Hemiptera > Reduviidae > Triatoma > Triatoma infestans. The sequence goes on along the minus strand of JAAEAF010006179.1, from coordinate 29,424 downwards.
ATTTTTATTTCAAAAAGAAATTTACCTTGCTATATTTTATTTATATATTTCATTCTATTGAAAAGAAATTGAGGAATGATTTCCACTAGCTGATCCACAGAATTGGTTTGAAATGATCTTTTAGATATGTTTTACACACACACATATATATATATATATATATATATATACATGACAGACATTTTGTCACAAGTATCTGACAGTTATGTGTATGAAAGAGTAAAAGATCTTTTCTAAGTTGCCAAAAAAAAAGAAGAGATAAACCATGAATTTGTCCTCATGTCTGAGATACTTTTATATATATTATATTTTTTTTAAGTATCTCCGAATATTCAGAATATCTTTTAACATTATACAACAATGTTTTGGTATAAAAAAGTATAAAAAAAAAACAAATAGGTATTCATAATATAAAAGTTTTTATTTGTAGAAGAGCATCCACAAAGTGAAAAAAAAACAATATTTACTTTATAATAAACAAATAAATATCTTGAGTAAAATAAATATAATAGATATTTTACCTTTAATACAATTTTACAAAACTTCAACTTTACATTGTAAAGCAAAAACAGAAAAAAAAAAAACATGGAATTTATTCGACAAAATGACAAATAAAAACAAATTTATGTCATAAATTTATAAAGGGATTTAAACAACTAGAATTTAACAAACAATTATTATAAATTGAACAGCAGTTTATTTTTTGTATGGGATTTTCAAAATACCAAAGTTAAACAGTATTTGGAGAAACAAAAAATAAATTTACAAAAAAAAAAAAATAATGAAAATTTTTAAACCAAAAAAAAAATCAATGTCTATGTGATGGATGCCAGAAATATAAAAATATATTTAATTTGAAATTATCAAATTATAAACAAAATGTAACATTCGCTGGCAAAAGGACTATTCAGGTAGAAGACCACTATTGTCTTTTAGAGTTCATGAACTTGATAGCATTTCTACCCCTTCTTACCACAGGGGAAGATTTGAACGAACAATTACAAGGCATTCTTTCAGGACAGTGACATCAATCAGAACACTTCATACATATTGTAAAGTACTTAAATTCACTTAGAGAATATATCTATTTTAAAAACAGTGTGATCTCTTGATTATTTCTAATACTTTTCTCTCTTAAACATATATAATCACAAGCCCTTTACAAAACCGCTCAAGCCAATACAAGCTATCACTACACTACAACTCAACACAGCAATAACATTTCATCTACTAAACAGATGAGCTACCCAAAATAAATTTATGTTTGACCTTTGCTAGGGCACAGACTTGATGAATATTGTTTCTTTTCTCTTTTCACTGCATAATTATTGAGTAAATATTGTTAAATCACAGGAAGTAATGTTATGGCTGTTAATAGTAGCGCTCAAAGAGACATGCCCCTGAGTTAATTGTTAACGTGTGTAAATATCACGAAAAATATTAGAGATATTTTCCGTGATAGCCTGCTTCTTTTTGTGGACATCGACCGGTTTCAGGCGTTCGCCCGTCATCAGGATGCTTTCTGTCAAACAGTGTGATAACATACGACTTGCGCAGGCCAAAATTTAATTGATCCACTTATTGATACACTGAGTGTATCAACTAAATTTGCTCTGTGCAAGTCTATGTTAACTCACTGTTTGACAAAAAGCATTCTGAAGATGAGCGAACGCCCGAAACCGGTCGATGACTACAAAAAGAAGAAGGTTATCATAGAAAATGACTCTGATGCTTTCCAGCTCTGCGGAACCAACCACAACAAACACGAAATATAATACACCATTTATGGAAATGGAATATAGAATTGAAGTATGAATCTGTGGCGTCTCTTGTTGTGCATAGGTCGTTTTCATAACATTATCTATAGTGCAAATTTGGTAAAAGGGATTTATGCCGGTTACCTCCCATAGAATTGGATAAATCATTATTTGTTAACCACCCTGAAATATCTACAAATGTTGATACGATTAAGAATTTGGGAAAGAATACAATGCGTATTGAGTTAAACAACGCTGATCAGCAAATAAGCTCTTGCAATCTTTAATATTATTAAAAGATGGGCTTAAAGGCCAATGATCTTTAAGAAATAGCCAACGTTGCTTAAGAGAGTGCGAGGTAGTCTTAAAAAGTATACAGCCACCAACCAGATAGATTTAGTCTCTACATCAACCTCAATCTTGAGAAATTCATTTCGTTAGCGACATTAGCTCATCAGTGTTAGGATAAGAAAGAGTTCTAACTAATCACATTGCAGTTCAAGCAACCTGAAGTATCATTGCTTCACCATTCCATACTATCATCAACATCATTCACTCTTCTCTCGGTCAGAGTCTATACTTTCTCTCTAGATATATATATATACAATTTATATAGAACTATATATACATATATTCCTCTCCTCACTCAGTAAAATCGTTCAAATATAAATTGTGAGTTAAGTGCCATTTCGTGTGTTTCATGTTATATTATTTACCATCACGATTATTTTAAACACTCATTGTTATCGATTTCTTACAACAATAATGCAATAATGCAACAATAATGTCACTTTTTTTTCTCCTTGTTTTTTTTTTGCAAAATTGCATACCAAATATATTCGGATAGTTATTTCTAGGACTCTATAATATAGCAGTAGGGAATTTTTTATGTTAATAATAAAGAATCGAATTCAGAACTGATATTTTTTCAAGTTCCGGTTTGCAGAACTCTTTGATTTTATTTTATAAAGCCTGACCAACTTGGTTGATTATTGGTTTGTTCTGTTTTAAAATGCCAGTTTCTATATAGAGTTAAATTTGTGCCAAAACATCGTATCACAAAGTCGGTTGAAACGTTGTAAAATTTAGTGAAAAAAAATATATTGTCAATGAAAGTGTAAATTAAAAGAGATATAATGATCAGAGACATTTTCCGTGGTAGCCTGCTTCATTTTGTGGTCATCGACCGGTTTCGGGCGTTCGCCCATCTTCAGGATGCGTTTTTTAGACAGTGTGACAACCAGACTCGCACAGAGCAAACTTAGTTTCACACTAACTGAGACGTATTTTTAAAAAACTAAACTCTTAAACTAGGTCAAGGGATGTGGCCAGATGGGTGGGAAAACACGTGTTTGGGTTGTTAAAGGGCAAATTTTTCTTACAGTGGACACAACACGTGGGGGTCTAATCTTTAAACTCTGTTGTTGGAGGGAGATTTACTTACAATTAACTAACCAAAACAGAATATAAAAAATACACAAAATAAATTCACATAAAATTAAATAACGATTAAACTAACATTTTTTTTTTCCTATATATATATCTAAACTAGTAAATTTAAATAAACTAGTAACTTATAAACTAGTAAATTTATATATACCTAGTAGATTTAAAACTAAACCTAAAACTAAAGTCTGTTCAAGAACTATTTGTTGGGTGTGTAATGTTTGCACTGGTAATTGTGTTTCTGTTGCTATTGTGGGATGAGTGTTTTGAATAATGGTTCACTGGCAAATTTTGTCTGTTCATTTATTAAGTTTTGTGTCTTGCGTTTATATATTTCGAGTTGTTCTACTATGTCAAGTCGTCGTCCTTTGTGGCCAGAGTGTATTAGCTTCATCGTGGTCGTTATGTCATCGGGTTTGTGTTTGTTACTGTTTACGTGATTGGCGTATCTGAAAAAAAAAATAAATAAATAAAATGTTAGTTTAATCGTTATTTAATTTTATTTAAATTTATTTTGTGTATTTCTTATATTCTGTTTTGATTAGTTAATTGTAAGTAAATCTCCCTCCAACAACAGAGTTTAAAGATTAGACCCCCCACGTGTTGTGGCCATTGTAAGAAAAATTTGCTCTTTAACAACCCAAACACGTGTTTTCCCACCCATCTGGCCACATCCCTTGACCTAGTTTAAGAGTTTAGTTTTTTAAAAATACGTCTCAGTTAGTGTGAAACTAAGTTAGCTCTGTGCGAGTCTGTGTTGTCACACTGTCTAAAAAACGCATCCTGAAGATGGGCGAACGCCCGAAACCGGTCGATGACCACAAAATGAAGCAGGCTACCACGGAAAATGTCTCTGATGCTTTCCAGCTCTGCGGAACCAACCACCACAACAGATATATTGAATTGTTTGTACGATAATGGCCAGAAAAGTTTTTAAAGAAAAAGAATTTTTTATTGGTCTACATTTCGGGTACCATTGGTGCCCTTCTTCAGGTGCTCTGTGGAATTTAACAGAGCTAATAAATTTTACAGAGCTCATAAAGAAGGGCACCAATGGTACCCGAAACGTAGAGCAACAAAGAATTCTTTTCCTACAAAAACCAGAAGGTGGCCATTGCCGTACAAACATCTCATTGTAATTTGAAGGCCTGACGATTTGAATACTATTTTAAAAGAGATATATATTAAGTATATACTAACAAAATGACAATGTACATAATAATCCTTGTTGTCTGACAAGAACGTATTAATGCTTATTATTATGCATTGTTCGTCGAACGCACAGTATACAATTATATGATTGTAGTATAATTAATATTGTAGAGTCTGATTGGTTTGGCGTCATATAAGTCATTAGCTGATTGGTGTCATAGATGATTAGCGTGAGAAGTTATATTATGAATAAAGTAATACACTGCTGAAATCTTATTTCTCAAAAAACATTGTATTTATGAGACAATATCTGAAAACTTATACTTAATGACTGGGCGAAATTGCTGATCAATAAGTTCATGATGAATTCGTTCTGTGCTGTTAAGTGTTCGATATGAATTTTTCTTCTCTATGATTTAAAGTCTTTGATATAATTCTATAAGACTGGCTGTGCGCTGTGATAGAAATATCTCTTTATGTACAAAGCCTCGATTACTATCTCTCAGGGGTGATGGAGCTTGTTAGCGCCAGTGAGTTAGAGCATGCCATAGTTATTTGGTGGTAGTGGGGAGTGTCAGTGACGCAGTAATGTGGTGCTGGTGTCCCCCTCCCCACCAAATTACCATATTCTTAACCTAGAAGAACTTAGTAAATAAATGTAGCACCATATTTTCAGCGTGATTGACTTATGAAAATTAAAATGGACTTAAAACAACATGTCCAATCTGTCCGGTAAAAAAAAACACAAATAAATACCTTAATTTTTCACCTTCAATAAAGTAAATCTGTTGGGAACTCCTAGCATTGAGAGTATTTCAGGAAAGACTAGAGAAAAGCACTTTTTGTATTCAGATTGAAGCACGCCACCTAACTTTTCCGGTGATGGTAGCCCAGATATTTTAGCCTATCTCAGAAAGATTTCTCTAGGAGGATGTGGCAAATCTTCTATTATAGTTTGCCACCAGATCGCAACAAAACTTTAATAAAAACAAATTTGTCTAGTAATTGCGCCAATCGTATAGTGCAAATTTTATAAAATTCGAGTCGTTTAGAAGACATTATTTTTAGACACAGAATGACAGAAAGCCAAAACACTGTTTTGAAAAAAAACGTTCGGATAATGTCCGGTCGATGACTACAAAAAGAAGCAGGCTATCACCGGAAATATCTGTGTTTATTATTATTACTATTATTATAATTTATTATTATTATTATTTTTAAGGCGCGTGAACGAACATCTATGGTCATGGCGGCCGGAGCTTTCTGAGTGCACTGCCAGCCTCGGACAGTATTCTCTCGTTACAGACAACACTGTCCATCACCGGACAGTGAGCTGTAGAGACTCCTAGCTTGACATGCAGTCGTAAAGCGGCACTCTGTTGCGGATGCAAAGAGAAAATTTTATTCGCTGGTGTGTTGCCGCTTGATCTCCTTATTGAGATGAGAGCCCTTACCTATAAGTTCAAAAAAGGGGTCATGATTGTCCTCGATGGTGAGGAGCTGTCCAGTCAGATGCCTACTACTCTTGCAAGAAATAAGATCCGAGAGTATGAGATTGGGAAATGGCAAAGACGCTGGGATGAGGCAGAAACAGGAAGAATCACTTATGAGTTCTTCCCAAATTTGCATCACAGGCTATCGATACGATGGCTGGAGCTATCCCAAACCGTAACGCAATATTTCACGGGCCATGGGGAGTTCAATTCTAAGCTCAATGAGTTGGGTTTGAAAGATTCCCCAAATTGCGAGTGCGGTGAACGGGACACAGTGCATCACGTTCTCTTCCGATGTTCTCTCCTCGACGAGGCAAGAATCCATATGGAATTCAAGCTGAAAAGGAGGGGAGAGAATTGGCCGGGAGATGTAAAGAGTTAGTGAAAAGTGCTCAAAATTTTAAAGACTTTGGTCAGTTTGCTCGAGAAGTAGCGATAATGCGCCGGACTAGACGAATATTTAGAGGTCCGCCTCCACGTGGCAGGGATGGAAACTTGCCTACAAGGCTAAGTGACCGTAGGCACCGGTTTTGGCGCTGTGCGCTAGGTACGATGGCCAGGAGTGTGCTGAATTTTGAATTGTAGAGACTCCTATGAAGAAAATATGTAAGTCTAGCAAAGCTGAACTCGACCCGGGACCTTCGCGTTGCTTCCGCAAACACACATTTTCCTTTGTTTCAAAGCGAAATCAGTTTACACAGTGATTTTTGCTCTGTGCGTCTATGTTCATTACACTCAAGATACCCTGATAATGGGTGAACGCATGAAACAGATCGATGCGTTCACAAAATAAAAAAGTAGGCTATCATGGAAAACATCTCAAATGTTTACCAGCTCTGCGGACCTAACCACAATAACTTAAAAAATTCGTTACTATAGTTTGAGAAAAAAAAAATTAACTTAAGTTTCAAGATATGGCAGAGTAGCAAAACGAATTGCGAACCCCGATGTATAAAGAAAGTGAGGAAATCTCTTATCTAAATATAAAAATGATTAATTATTTTATAATGCCTTTATTATAATTAATTAAAAAAAGAAGAGTACTGTATTTTTTTAACTATAAACAGTAGAAGAGAAGAGAGGATGCTTAGAGTAAAAAAAAAAAAAAAATTATAAGGATGGTTACATAATGCATATAGTATGATGATATGCTTGTGTAGAAGGATGTGATATTTAGTAAATGGAAGATGAAAGGGAAGAAGAACATCTGCAGAAAGGGCAGTATACATGACAAATACTAGAAGAAAAAGCAGAGAGAGCAGGATGACAATAGGAAGAAGGACGAATGGATATATATCTAGAGAGAAGTTTAAAAAAAAAAAGGGAAAAAGTAGGAGAAGGAAGTAAAGATGAGGAATGAGTAAGTTATTCAGCCAGTAGCACACAAAAATTCAAAGCGGCCGACATTAATTAAACATTTCTTTTTCTTCAGTGTATACCCATTCGCCACCTCACCACCCCTTATCAAAGTTTGGTATAACACCCACTTCACTTGGCTACCACTCCCACTCATACTTTCTCATTTCAAGTAATATTTTCAAAATTAATTATCTGCATTATTTTGTGCTCTCACATTGCCTTATGCGTTCCCTTCTTTTTATGACCTTCCTCTATTTTCGCCTTGCCTGGTTATAGTATACTGGGCAGATAAAAAGAAATAATGACTAATATAAGAAAACAAAACGAGTTGTATTTTTATATTTTTACTTCATCTACTTTAATAACACTAATAAAATATAAAAAGAAGAAAAAGATTAACTCAAACAGGGACAATCTTGTTTGAGCTTATAATTTTTTTCAGGATAGCGATTAAAAAAAAAAAGAAGTTATAATCATTGAATACTTAAGGGTAAAAACAGACACGGCAGTTTTAACCGAAGCGTTTTTACGAGTCAGTGGCCGACTCGATATGTCATGAAATAATATCATAATGTGGTAAAACATACACAGCGATGCCGACCGTTTCGTTTCGTGCGGCGGTTATAAAACAGCGTCGGTAGCTGATTGATGTGAGGAACCGACTCGATTTATTCACTTTACCCGATGTGAATACCACTGCCTTTACCAGAGGCAGGTGCCGGCAGGCGTATTGTCCCGAAGGTACTTTCATATGCCGTATCTCGGTTAATAACGGGTCACGGTTTTATAAACGGCAAGTGGTTTAGAATGGGTTTGGTGGACAATGGGAACTGCCGTTGTGGAATGGAAGAGACCGCGGAGCACATTCTTTTGTCTTGCGGCATGTACGAAGATCTGAGAGCCTCTATGTGGCGCAAAGTGGGCTTTCACCTCAGCTTGAGAAACGATTCTCTTCCTTTGTTGTTGGAGAATGGCCCGGCCTATGAGGCCTTAAGGGAGTTTGCGGTCGAGGCGTTTGAGCGCCGATTGTCATGGGGCCTTGTAAGGCGGAGCTAGGGCAGGTTGGAGGGATTGCTTTGGTTGAGTTATTTTTATTTATTTATTTTATTCTTTTATTTTTTTTGGAGTTTTCCCCTTGTTGTGTTGTTTGGGCAATTGCTAGTTCTTATTAGGATATACGTTTTGGGATGTATGGTATGGATGGGTTATACGTTATGGGTATGTGCGAGGCTTTGAGTGGATGTATTTATTGCGTGGTTGTGTGTGAGCGGTTGCTGTAAGTTTTTATTCATTTTATTCTTGTGGTTCTTTTGTTGTTGTGTTTGTTGTTGTTATTGTGGTTTCTTTTTGGATCTGTGGCTTGTTGTTGTGTACTCCTGGGGCTCTGCTGTTGTTTTATTTAGATGTTTTAGGCTCCTTTGGATAGCGTGTTTCCGCGCTGCCTACTTGGGTTGGTGAAGGAGGGAGGGAGGGCGTTAATTTTTCTTTAGCTCTTTTCCTCCTTCTCTTTCTGAAGTCGATGGCTTCTCTGGGCGGGTGTGAGCGCAAGCTCAGGGACCGCCCGAATGGTGTGGGATAAAAAAAAAAAAAAATTACCCGATGTTACCCGATGTTACCCGAAGTCACCCGAAGAATGTTAAAAGAGTTCAGACGGCTCTGTTCGGACGCTGTAGACTTCTTTTGTTTAGAAATGGCTGGAGAAAAATTTGATGCGGAAAAGCTAATAAGCGAAGTAGAAAAATCGACCGGCACTTTAGGATATAAAGGATAAATAAATACAGCGATAGAGTTATAAGAAGAAAATGTTGTTAGCTTTTCTTGACAAATTGTGAGTAACTCATCTGAAGTACTTCGGGACATCCTAGTGAAGTTAAAAAATTTTTCATCGTATCTTTGTACTTCAGCAAACAACGTATGAAAATGCCAATTTTGTTGCTTTTCTTTGATAATTGGATTCTTCGTTTTAGTTTTTTTTATAAATTTTCCAATGCTAATACTATACTGACAAATACACCACGTCCTCCATACTGCAAACCGCATCGATCACTACACAAATCGCTTAATAAAACAGCTCAATATGGTTTGTTAGAACGCTAAGAACTCGTTAAACGCTTCGCTTGAAACTGCTGTGTCAAACAGCTTAGTGTGGTTTGTTAGAAGGCTGCCGACTCATTAAACGCTTCGGTTGAAACCGCTGTGTCTGTCTTTAACCTGTTTAAAATAAATTTTGTAAATTATATGAGCAAACCGGTTTTTTAAACAAGAAAAAAGAAAAATTATGCAAATTGATAGATTTACCGTAAATTAAAAGACAAAAGTACTAATCACTTCAAGTTCAGGTAATAGTTAATCAAATGACATGATTCTGTGAAGCTCTTCTTCTACTGATTTATCCCTAATTAATCAATGAAGTTTTTTGCAATCTTAATTTACCACAGAGAAGTTAATATTTTATATGGATATTCTTATGCTTCACCTAGTATACAGCTACCCGCCACGTTGGACCTATGAAATGCGAGGTATTTGTAAACAAAGCGCAACATAATGAACTCCATCCTTCTTCGTGCGGAATGCAAGCGAACTAGAAATGCCATTAATGAGAAATGGCTGTACAATACAGGGATTGGTTGAAAACATTTGTTGTGAAAACACTCACACGACTGAATTATATCTTACTGAATTTAGTTGTCTTCAATGTTAAATCATTGGGAAAATCTGAACTTGGTAAATGATTTTTTTTGGGCCTCCTCCATAAATTGGCTTGAAGAGGTTGGATGTTATGAAGTGCGACCTTCGCCGGGCAGGTGTCAGAAGTGGCGTGACCAGGTGACAACACTCATTGATTGGTTGCAAGTCCCACAGTAGTGGAAGAAAGAAATGCAAAAATAATTGTTCTGAAAAATATATAAGTGAAATAATTTTTGGCAAAAATAATGTATTTTAGAGTCTTGAATAATTTGTATATTTGTACTTTGTCTATCTTGTATATTTTAATCTTATATTTTTATAATATTTAATTGTTTTCTTATACTGATAATTTATGTTCAAGGTATCTAGAAAACGCAAAATAATTGAAAAAACTCATAGCTATAGAAACGGCCGAAATACATGTGCTTTCCGCTCAAGATGATAGATATTTCATCTTCACCTCTTAGCTTTAATAATTTTTACACTAATACTTGTTGAAATTATTGAATACATATCCAATAATGTTTTTATGTTAGCTGTAAGAATTTAAATTTATATAACCACTCTTTTGCAGATAGAAACATCATCATCATCTGCAAATTGCATGCGCATGAATTTAATTGCATGTATATGAATGAACAGCATGAATATTACATGTTGGTTATAATTGCATGTTAGCTATAAGAATTTAAATTTAGGGATTTATAATTATATTTCAACTTTCATAATGTTTATTGCCATTAAGTTTCTAAATCTAATAAGTTTTTTTTCGTTCATATAGAGTCACTCAAGAATTCAAGAAAGTACATGCATCCCTACAGCACCCAGAAGCCTACATTGATCGCCTTGTCTACCCTTGCCAATTACTTTTTCCTCAGCAACACTCTCACTCGCCATGCAGTGTTCGCATGTCAGCCTGGTAATACCACCAGAAAAACGCTCACCCACTCAAGCAGCGTTCGCTCGAGAAGAAGACGTTTCATTACCAGAGCAACGCTTACACTTCAAGCAGCGTTTGCTCCAGAAGAAGATGCTGTAGTCTACAACACACGACTACCTTGCGGAGGCACACACGCCTCTCGCCATACCAGAAGTTATCCTTCAAGCCTCTAAAACTCTAAATTACCTCCCAAATTTTTCGTGCCCAAAAATTTCTCCAGAAGAGAGGAAGAAAGAAATGCAAAAATAATAGTTTTGAAAAATATTTTAAATGAAATAATTTTGGCAAAAATAATGTATTTTAGAGTCAGGTACTATAATTTAAGGGCATTGCTACTAAAGAGACAAAGGTATAAGAATCCGTTAGGGTAATAACAATGATACTGGCCAACTGTTTTGTAAGAGAAAATAACCCGCTATTAATATGTTAAAAACAGTGGTGATCTCCTGATTATTTCTTAAACTTCTATCTATATCTTAAACATACACACAAGCCCTTTACAAAACAGCTCGCGCTATACGCTACTACTACACAACAACACACCACACCAATAAGAACGTTTCATTGTTGCCAGCTGTTTGGGATATTATCAACCAGAATCCACAAATTCACAAGTACGTACAATTTTCAATTTACTATTTAAACAAATTATCCATCAGATAATTTTATTGCTTTTTCCATTCTCTTCTCAGCGGAAATATCTTGAATATTTTCCATAATTGAATTTTCTATTGCATTCATTTTTTAATTTTTGTATTTGTACCACTGTACCCTAAACCCTTATGAAGTTTGAATTTATGAGTGCTCTTAATAGATCGCAAATTGTAAAGATATTAAGGGACCATAAACTCTCTCAAAAAAGCAACTTAAATCAGTTACGCAGACGTCTTGAAAAAAAATAATCTTTCCCAAAGTAATTCTCTTATTTCCAAAATGTACAAGGTTAATGGACAAGATATGAGCATCGACGCTGCTGTTGAATATTTACTTGCTCAGCAGGAATTAGCCAATTCTCCAGCCACCCCTAACAATCAACCTGCTAGCCCCTTGAGAAATTTGCAACTAATTAATAGTTTCCCACCTTCGATGGAGAAAATTCAGCCAGTGTTTCAGATTTCCTAGACCAAATTAGCCATTGCACTCGCCTTTCTGGCCAGGATGACGCTGCAAAATTTAGAAATACTAGCACTTAGGCTCTCAGGTTTTGCAAAAATATTTTACGATACCCGGGAAGCTGAGTTACAACGCCAGGGTACAATTATAACGTATCCTCTAATTTCAGAGCGACTTCTAGCCCGATTTCGTAAGGAGAAAACCCCTCTACTCCTCTGACACCAAATGACTAATATTCAGTCACTTCCCACAGAATCACCAGAAACCTTCGCGGATAGAATTAGACACATTCAATCCGCTATTAGTTTAGAAGCTCAAGCTAACCCACTTGGTTTTACAAACATTTTAGACAAACTGGCCCACTGATGCTTTCCTGAAGTCACTTCCTCAACCGCTTCGTAATGAGGTACGAAGAAAGCTACCTCAAAAACTAGAAGAAGCTCTTTCTTATGCCAATGTTCTAAAAGAAGTACAGGCTTCGGAAACACACCTCACAGTTTTCGCAGTCGCCTCGAAAACTTCTTCGCCTCGCACACCCACTTCTCCATATCGTTTCTGCGAACAAATGCGTTTCCTCAGAGAATGTCCACATCAAAATAAAAGACAGAAACCACCATTAAAACCTCGAAGAGTTTTTAATGTATTAAAGAATAGGGCCTGCCGCCACTGTTCCGGTCCATATTTTGACGTGGACTGCACAAATCAATCCCGACCAAAACCCCGCACTAACTTCGGCAAAATGACTAACAATTTTAATATTCCTAAAAATTATAATTACACAGTATACAACAATAATAATACTCGATATAATATTCCAGAACTAACTCTTATCCAGGTAGACCCCGATATCCTCAGAATAATAGCTCTGGAAACATCTGCGCTCCACTTTTGTTGAAGCGTGGATGGCCAAGCTGGTGGGCGAACGCAGAGGGTAGCCTGCCGGCTATTTGGGAACTTAGCACTCCCACGAACCTCAGCTACAATTACAGACTCACAAGTCAGTGGTGCCAACCGTTCAGGGCGTGTGAGTTGGTAGAAACTTTTCTGGGCCCCTTTGGTTGGTGGCCATAATTTATGTGCGCCTGATCTCTTGCCGCGAATTCTTTTGCTGCGAGCCTCTGTGGGGGTGCATGCTGCCTCACTTACACAAACGCCTTAACATCGTAACCCTACATAATTACTCCTAACCGGCCATTGGCACGTGGCTGTGCCACCCACATGTTTGGCCGATGTGTGGATACTGTTTCGTGGGGGAAGAGACCCTGGTGGTTGAGGGGCGCAGTTTCCGCTGGAGGCAGTTCCCTCGGCGCGCCTTGCATCCAACACACACTTGGTTCCTGACGCCAATAAACATGACGGCCAAAGGCCTAACCCAGCTCTGGTCAATCGGTTAGCGTAAGAACGCCATGAGAGTGAGCCTCCACGGGTATTGTGATCCGGTCGAACATTCCCGGGCGCTATATCTCTAGGGTGAGCTCTGGCGCTTCTTCAGCGTCCCCAAATTGTGAGGCTCCGCGTGGGGGTGGAAGCTCTGGAGATGAATTTTTAATTTTATTTACTATAATGTTTTTAACTTTAATTCGTCATCCGGGGGCCCCTTAGGAAGAGGGGCCACCGTGGTAAGGTAATGCCTCGTTACTCCAGAGTCGGGTGACCATGGCACTGGATGCACTAATGGGTGGGAATCTGGAAAAATATCCAGAGGCAGCGAAGGCTTGCTTATGGAGGAGAACGTGTCAGGAGGAGCTGCGGAGGACTTGTCCTCCTCGACGGAAAAAGTAAGAGAATATGTAAGTGGTCAAAGGAAAAAGAAGAGATATGTAAGGCAGGTATTTTAATTTTTATTTATTTATTTATTTATTTTTATTTATTTATATTTGTTCCTGCCTGCTATCAAGTATGTCAGAAGTTCCATTTCGTACATTAGTTGACTTATCACTATGATTGACAGAGTAGAAATGGTTCAGGTTAACTTGCAGCATAGCAAACATGCTACGGCTAATTTGTGCCGCTCTATTGCTGGGTTGCATACATATTTTACACTTATCCAAGAACCCTATGCTTATAAAGGATTGGTTCGAGGTTTGAGTGCGGTCAATGGCAGACTGTTTGTAGGTCACTCCTAGAGCATGTATTTGCGTTAGTAGAGATGTCGGCGCCATTCAGCTCAGACAGTTTTGCTCTAGGGATCTGGTGGCGGTGCGGGTTGCTCTGGGGATTAGTGGCCGATGTCTTGATGTGGTGGTGGCCTCGGCCTATATCCCCTATGATCATCCCTCTCCTCCTCCGCAGGAATTAGTAGTTTTGGTACGGTTTACGGAGTCCAGCAACACATCTATAATTATAGGTTGTGATGCAAATGCACATCATGTTGTCTGGGGCAGCAGCGACATCAATCCTAGGGGTCGTGTGGTCATGGACTTCTTGATGGGTACTGAACTGGATCTTGTGAATAGGGATTCTGAACCCACTTTTGTAACTAGGATTAGAAGACAAGTTATTGACATTACTCTTGCTTCTAGGAATATTAATAAACTGATTAGAGATTGGAGGGTAAGTTCGGAAGCTACTATTTCTGATCACAGGATTATTAGGTTTAGTCTGGGGATTGATCCAATCACCATGGCTACCTATAGGAACCCCAGAAGAGCGGATTGGAATTCTTATTCTAGACTTCTAGGAGATAGAATGATTTTCCAGTCAAGTGCTCTTGGTGATATTACTGAATTGGAAAGAGAGGCTGGTATTCTACATGAACACATTAAGTCTTCATTCGAAGAGACCTGTCCTCCCAAGTTGGTTAGTGGTAGTAGGAACCCCTGGTGGTCATCTTCGTTAGAAAAGCTAAGAAGACAAGTTAGGGGCTCTTACAGGAAGGCTGTCCTAACCGATTTTTCGGAATCATGGGATAGTTACAATAGTCTTAAAAAAGCATATAAATATGCTTTAAGGAAAGCTAAGAGAAACTGTTGGAGATCGTTTTGCGAGGATCTAAATTCGACTCAAGAGACATCTAGGCTGATACGGATTCCTGGTAAGGATAAGGATTGTCAGTTGGGTACTTTAAGATATCCTGACGGTTCCTTTACAGGAAAAGAAATGGAGACATTACAGCTCTTGCTTAATACCATTTCCCGGATAACATAAACATAAATAGCACTGCTTCGCCTGCGGTTGGTGGAAGGAAGCTAGAACCTAGTGACCTGGCTACCGTGGACGAGGTAGTTACTATGGATAGAGTGGTCTGGGCAGTGCAAAGTTTCTCACCATTTAAAGTCCCCTGGTCCTGATGGAGTTTATCCCTGTCAGCTACAAAATGGTGGAGATGTACTGTTGAAGGTGTTGATAAGGATTTTTAAAGGTTGTTTAATGTTTGGTTATGTGCCAACGTTTTGGGGTGAAGTTAGAGTGGTCTTCATTCCAAAACCAGGTAGAAGTGACTACTCTGACCCTAAGGCATTTAGACCTATAAGTCTTATGTCTTTCCTTCTAAAAACTTTGGAAAGGTTGGTGGATAGGTATATTACTGATGGTCATTTGAAGGATCATCCACTCCATCCAAACCAACATGCTTATACAGTAGGAAAATCGACAGAGTCTGCCTTGCAGTGTCGGTAGGATAGAATCTGCTCTAGAGTCAAAGGAATATGCTTTAGGGTGCTTCTTTGATGTTGAAGGGGCATTTGACAGAGTATCGTTTGATGCTCTTGAAGATTCCCTAGTCGTTTTAATTAACTGGATAGGTATTTATTTAAGGAGTAGAGTTACACAGGCTTCTATAGATATGCGCACTGTGGTTGTGGGAGCGGGGAGAGGGTGTCCTCAAGGTGGTTGTCTTTCACCAAAGCTATGGTGTGCTGTCATAGATGAACTGTTAACCAGGACGAATTCATCGGGATTCTATGTACAGACATATGCCGATGATGGTGTTATTTTATTGATGGGGCGATGTCTGACTACTATCTCAGACTTAATGCAAAGTGCCCTCAACATGGTAAATGATTGGACTCAGGATAAGGGTCTTTCAATTAATCCTATTAGGACCCATTTGATTTCATTTACTATAGGAGGAAGATCGTAGGATTAAAACCTCCTAGGTTATTAGGAACTTCTGTTCAGATTTGCAAATCGGTGAAGTTTCTTGGGTGGTTCTTGACAATAAATTAAATTGGTCGGAACATGTTAAGGCACAGCATCAAAAGGCAATTATTTCCTTTTGGCAATGTCGAAGAATCGTAAGTAAAAATACAGCGCATTAGGGTAATAACAATGCCACTTGGCCAACTGCTTTATAAGGGGGAATCCCACGCTAGAGAGGGCATTCTTTAGCCAGTCTAAATTCTGTTTTCAAACAAAAACAGCCTGTATTCGACACTGAACCACAACACTTGTCTCAGGAATCCCTCCCTTATCATCAGTGCCAGTCATAAGTTTAAACTAGCTATTTTCAGTACACTAATAAGTTTATACTTTCATTGCAATTAATTTGTAGTTATTATTTTTTTTAGTTATATATATATTATTTAGAGTTAGAATTTGTAGTTATATATATATTATTTAGAGAATATATTATTTTTGTTAACAGTGGTGACTACTTACTTATTTCTAATATTTCTCTTTCTTAAAACTTACATACACACAAGCCCTTTACAAAACCGCTTATGCCAAAAGCTAGTACTACAACACAATACACCATTATCAACTACATTTTAATTGCAATACCAAGGGAACAAGAAGAAGAAGAAACATTTCAACATTTCGGAATGCTACCTTTACCCTTTCAAACTTATTTCGCAATTTTCATCAAAAGTAATTGAATTCTTTATCTTCCAATTTCCAGGAGTTTGGAAAAGATCTAGTTTATGTGTATGAGTGTATGATTGTTATGGCGTTGATTATTGAGGTTTTAGTAGAATACTATTGTTGTGTTTATTAACCACTTCTTGGAAATGGCTGATAAAGCTGCTAGTGAGAGAGAGAGCTTTACATTACAATTACCTCGCATAACTTAAACAATTTCCCTTTCAAACAAGTTTGGCTATCGCATATAAAGGAGAAGAAGACTTTATGTCATACAAACACTTACACACATATATACGACGAAAGTTAATGGGGCCGTTAATTCCATTCTGAGAGTTGTTCCAAAGAGAGTTGGTAAGAAGAGTATACATCTTAATAATAAGCACAACTGAACGAGTTAGGCGCTGCTAGTAGTGGCATGAGGAAGTTATCATGCACGTTAACAGAATCAAAGATTTGCCTTTCTCCAGACGAAACAGAACACTAAGTCTTGCTACTTAACAATATGCTACCTTTTACTTCCAGCTATTCAGACCATCTCACATACTCGATATATATATAATATTAGACTTGGATATTAAAATTTTAATAATTTAGGTACTTATAAGTTCCTGTTTACAGTTTTATTTTATATGGCATTAGTATTTGACCAAAAAGCAATTAACATTTTATTTTCTCTTCGGTTCAACTGAAATTATTAGTAGGCGATGTAAAGGAAACCTACTTATTGTATATAATTGTTAACATATGTAAATATTCCTAAACTCTACAAATATTGACATTATTGATTTGGCAATTATTCTTATACTCTTTCTATCCTCTCTCTCTCTCTCCAAATAAGTATTAACAACTATTCCGACGTCCCGTCAGTTAGCTGAAAAACTTCAAAAGAGCGATAGAATGCCTTGCATTCTTATCGAACAGAATAATTATTTATTTAATTAGTCCAAATTTTTTTTTAAAAACTCCTAGGCTATCAGATTGAGACCGAGTCAGTGGTATCGCCAATATTACAACAGGCTTCTTCAAGGTATTGTCGCCTTGAGTGGCAGTTTCTTATACAATGTGAATGGCAATGACAATGTATGTGCTCTTCAAGTTGCGTTGTGACTAACGCGTTAGATAAACATAATAAAACGGATAAGTCTGCAGTGGTAGAACATTCTTCTGCATGCAATAAATGTTAAAGACACCAAAAAGCTTGCCAAAGTGAACAATAATTAAAAGAAGGGATTAGCTGGACTCTCAAGCGAAGAACCCGGGTTTGAGTGCAGCAGTTCTGCCCTCAGATTTTCACTTCCTAGGAAACCTCTACTGCTCACTGTCCGGTGATGGACAGTGTTGTTTGTAGCTGGAGAACACTTCTCGGAGGCAGGTAGTGCACTGAGTGGGAGCACAACAGATCTTTCAAGTCGCAGTGCACTATTACCTAACAGAATCTATAAAAATAAAAAAATTATTACCAACGTAGCTTAAGTAGGGTTTCCTAGCAACTGGAAAATAGGAAAACTGTTTAAATAAAGTTGATAGACTCCATCTGAGCAGACCATAGCTGCCTTTGCTTAGGAAAAGCAAAAAAATGACTTAAAATTTTCCGGAGCAAAACAAGGCTACATCTGTGGCGCCAAGGGCACTGAGAAAGGAGATTTAGACCTAGTCATCCGACAGCATTTTAACGCGTGGAAGAGAACATTAAGCCTCGTTCATTACCTATAGCCATTTACGTGCAAATAGGCGAAGGAAGTAGGCCCTGCTCCTCTTCTACCCAAGCTGTTGTTTTGGCATACAAGGTGACACTAACCTGAAAACGTCTATTGCAATATGGGCTAAACAATAATTTATCAATCACTGATCCAGTCTCAACCCGAAAACCTATATGTTTTTCGTGAGACTTGCCGTGGATGTCTAAAAGATCAATATACATATTTTAATGCGCGTCAACATCTGTGGCACTCGAGCATACTCAGTGTTCTGAGCTTCAGGACATTGTTTTCTCGCTATAACACTGCCCCATTGCCGGAGAGAATTGTAAGGTTCCTAGTAACTGAAAATCTAAAGGCAACCTGGGTAGAACAGGAAATCCCCTTGCGCATGGCAGTCCAACGCGATACCACTGAGCTAATCCCGTCCTTGTATTAATATAATTTGGAAATGATTTAAAATTAAGTAAAGGTTATCACTAGCCAATAGTGCGACTATAAAATACACTCAACCCAGATAAGAGTATATTTTAATGACATGGCAAAGTCTTAGCAATGTCAAACCTTCACAACAGATAACAAAGAAAGAATAATTTACAACAGGCCGCGGCCAAACAAATAAACCAAGGGTAAATATCCTTACATCAAAGCAAGCACCGCAAAGGCTGGCCACTGACCTAAATCGGTGGTCACCAAACTAACCAAGGTCGCACAAGGTCGCACACTAGGACAGATGTCTTGGTGTGAGTGTGGCCAACACTCAGATGTCTTGGAGTGAGTGTGGCCAACACTAATATATAAACTTCGCCCAATTGGAAGAGGGGATGATTATACGATTATACTTCAGTACGTCTTAATATACGAGCAGCAGTTTACGCGTCCCTATACAGTTTTTATTTGTACTTATTACTTTAGTGTTGCATCTTAGTTCATTTATCTTAAACATTCTAATTTATTAGTTATTTATCTTCTATTTATTTCTAAGTATTCCTTGTTAATAGTTACCATTTATTACGTTTAATTATTGTTCAAATACAGTCTATTTTTATAAATTTCCGTGTTAATAATTCGAGCACTAACTTCCAAAAATATCTAAACTAACTTCCGCCCTCTTCAAGACATCTACTACATACCTTAGGAATCACATTAAACGATTCCACTACATCTTGTAGTATCACGGTGGAATCAGATCATCCAATAAACGATTCCACTATAATATTCTATGAAAGATTCTGTAGAAATAGCTGCTATAAAAGTCCTAATTTGCCCTGTCCAACTTTTATATTTTACTCTATTTTATTCTTCTATTTAATAGAAGTTTAAAACTGACTGAATAAAAACCAAGACTATTTTGTTACATTGCCATAGAATGTTTTATAAAATTTACATTTAATTGAGAAGGAATATTCAACCTGACACTTTTTCATCAATAAGGAATGTCTTTTTTACCTGTCACATTATTTTATTTTATTTATTTTTATTTTATTATATTTTATTACGATATTTTTCCTCTGTTAACTGCAATATAAGGAGTATTAGCGATAGTGTCAATTTTTTAAAATTGAGAATTCACTGGGTTATTTTCTGTTTTGATTCCTTAGGAGATTCCAGAGGAATGAAGATAGAAAATATATAACTTCAATTCCAAATAATATCCTTCTTTTTTATAAATCAATAAGGATAGAGCATATGGATATATTGGATCTACTGTTTCCTTAGATTACGAAAAACTATATTTAGAATTTGTCTTTTTCAAAAGTACGTGCATACACCAGGAAAAACTTCAAACTTGATGTCCATAAAGTATGACATGCTAAGCTAGCCAAATAAGTTCCAGTTAAAATCCATCATCCGGAAAGACCAACTTTTATAACTTTTTTTTTGAACTTTTATTTATAATGTTCTCAGAAACAGCCCAAAAATTTGTTTTTCTTCAAAATTACTTTGCTAAACTACAAATATACGACGAGCCAATCAAATTTGTTGGAAACTTTCTTCCGAAAAATTAATTTTAAGGCGAGTGTTCTAGGTCAGGTTGGGAGGAGGGTTTCCCCCATTAAACTGTATTATGTATGAATCCATGTACATAAGTATGTGGTTGAAGCACGTATATCTATTAAAAAACGTAGCTAACATTCCGAGATTGAAGAAAATCAGTTAATCAATCTGGAAATCTGAAACTTTTCCCAGGGGGAAGTTGATGTTATGATAGTTTTGCGGAATTGCGACATTACGCTCAACTGCAAAGTCATTTAGGTAAAATGTATGTTACACTATATAGGGTGACCAGAGTTATATGCTCCACCCACTTTTTTTTTAAACGGCGGGAAATTTCGAAAAAATAGAAAACACGTATTTAATCATTTTTAGTCTAGTTTATTTTCAGTAATTGAACCATTTTTTTATACCCCAATATCCCGAGATACAGCATCCAACTTTTTTTTTTCAAATGGAACATTATATTTTTTTTTGCATATTTTTATAGTAATTGAGCCTCAAAAAAAAAAAAATTTAAAATCGGTTAGGTTTTTCAAAAGTTATGGCAATTTAAAATATGAAAAACAAATTTCAGTTTAATGTCAAAATTACCTTATTTTTTCTTTAAGAAGCTCTTCAAACTGGGCACCATCAACGGATAGGCAAGCCAAAGCTCTGGACTCCCACGCTCTGTTTGTAGCAGCACTTAGGTGGCAAAGTCAACATCTAGGCAGGCTAGAGTTATTCGACGTTCCATATCTTCGACTGAAGGCACGGGATTAAGGTTACTGTACATTTATTTTTTAGATATCCCCACAAAAAATGCACAATTTTATGGACTGATGAATCAAAGTTTACCAACAATGGCCTTCTTAATCGTTGGAACTTTAGAATATGGGCAGAAGAAAATCCACAAGTTACCTTCGCCACACGCCATTAGGTTGTTTTTTCTACAAATGTTTGGTGTGGAGTTTGAGGAAACCAACTAATCGGCCCATACTTCTACAGAGGGAACTTAACTGGTGAAAGGTATCTAACTTTTTTAAGAGACATTTTGCCAGTTTTGCTTGAAGATGTTCCTCTAAAACGTCGGTTAGATATGTATTTTCAACAAGATGGTTGCCCGGCACATAATGCGAGAGCTGTTCGACGTTACCTGGACAGAAATTTCCACGAAAAGTGGTTAGGAACTCATGGTCCGATCCAATGGCCACCTCGACCTCCGGACTTAACCCCAATGGACTATTTTTTGTGGGGATATCTAAAAAATAAAGTGTACAGTAACCTTAATCCCGTGGCTTCAGTCGAAGATATGGAACGTCGAATAACTCTAGCCTGCCTAGATGTTGACTTTGCCACCTAAGTGCTGCTACAAACAGAGCGTGGGAGTCCAGAGCTTTGGCTTGCCTATCCGTTGATGGTGCCCAGTTTGAAGAGCTTCTTTAAAGAAAAAATAAGGTAATTTTGACATTAAACTGAAATTTGTTTTTCATATTTTAAATTACCATAACTTTTGAAAAACCTAACCGATTTTAAATTTTTTATTTTTTATTTTTTTAGAGGCTCAATTACTATAAAAATATGCAAAAAAAAATATAATGTTCCATTTGAAAAAAAAAAGTTGGATGCTGTATCTCGGGATATTGGGGTATAAAAAAATGGATCAATCACTGAAAATAAACTAGACTAAAAATGATTAAATACGTGTTTTCTATTTTTTCGAAATTTCCCGCCGTTTAAAAAAAAAGTGGGTGGAGCATATAACTCTGGTCACCCTGTATACATATATTACACTATATACATATATACTTTCTCTTACTACAATTTTCAAAATTATAATTGACAAATGTTATAGTTTGTGTACAAATTTAACGAAATTCGTCGAAAATTCAAAAAAACTGTTCAGTAAATGCGCACTTCCGGTTTACTAAATTTTCTTAAAACTCGAAATTTTGGCCATCTATTTATTTCTAATTAATTTTGTTTGGATGATAGAATTGTATAATCAACTATTGATAGCAATTTAGAGGAAGCTGTAACCCCACCCCTCCCCTAAAAGTGTCCTTAAATAAAAGATGTAGATCATTTGCATGTTTAGTTTAAATACGAAGTTTCAAGAAAATCGTCGGAGCCATTTTTAAAAAAATCGCGAAAAAGTGAAGAAATCATTTAGTAAAATGGTATCAAAATAAACGCACTTCCGATTATCCGTTTTTTTTTCAAACTCGGAATTTAACAACATATTTAATTCTAACTAACATTATTTATATGACAAAATTGTCTAATAAACTAAAATAGCACTTTAGATGAAAACCTAACTCCATCCCTCCCACAGATGTGCCATTAAATGAATTTTCCCGGAGAAATGTTTCAAATAAAAGTTGTAGTTGTTAGTATGTGTAGTTGATATACTAATTTTGAAGAAAATCCCATTCCCCGACTGACCCATTATCGGGAAAATCGCAAAAATGTAAAAAAAACAACTAGTAAAGTGGTACTAGTTCCGGTTGAGGAATTTTGACAAATGACCCACTGTCGGATCCCATGGTGATAACTAAACGGAATATCAAGTTCGAACTTTCTACGATTTTTCGTTTTTGAGCTACACTGTTCAGATACATACACATTTGGTAAAAACCACTTTTTTGGACTCAGGGGACTTCAAAACGGATATTTCCGGTGAAAACTCGATATCGAAAGTTTGACACGATTACAATACTTCCTCTTACTAGGCGTAAGAGAAAGTAAAAATGTACACATATCTAAATGTTTTTAATGCACCAATATGCTTAATGACACAGAAAACTAAATTCTTATTTAACCGTTAGGAACATCTGTCGAGAAAAAAAAATGATGGCTGTAGAAACCTTCTGGAAAGTGGCATTTCCTGTTTGGCCAATATATTCATGTCTAATTCTGACAGTGATGTTTAATCGGTATATTATGTTTGAGCACTCTGAAATTTTACATATTTTAGATACAAAAATACAACACAGAAACTCAAAATATGTATTTCCAATGAAAAATGAATGTTCAAAATTGATGGGTAAGAGAAAATAAAGAAAAAAAAGAAGTAAAAACACAACTTTTTCTCTGACTGCAATTTACATGGTTATAAATAACCATTTTTTTATTTTTTTTAATGGCCTTTTGTACTCAGCAGATAGCTTTGACGTAGCTATGACGTGATATGGATAAACATAATAACGATTGATAATTTATTAACTTATGTAGCATATTATTATGTTAATAAATATTACAAAGCTGGTGTGATACACAAACCTTTCTCTTACTCCAGTTTTCAAAATTATAATTGACAAACTTTACCAAATTTAATGAAATTCGTCCTATTCGTTGAAAACTGAAAAACTGTTCAATAAAAGCGCACTTCCGGTTTAAACTCGGAATTTTGGTCATCTATTTATTTCTAATTAATTTTGTTTGGATGGTAGAATTGCAACTGTGGTAGCACTTTAGAGAAAAAATAACCCCACCACTACCCCCCAAAAAACCCCTTAAATGACATTACTAGGA
Source organism: Triatoma infestans (assembly GCA_011037195.1). Lineage (NCBI taxonomy): Eukaryota > Metazoa > Arthropoda > Insecta > Hemiptera > Reduviidae > Triatoma > Triatoma infestans. Next base: position 5,465 of record JAAEAF010006179.1, on the reverse strand, counting down.
GAATTGTTTCAAATAATAGTTGTAGCTCTTTATATGTGTATTTTACACACTTAATTTAAAGAAAATCGTTGGAGCCGTTTTCGAGAAAATACCAGAAAAGTGTAAAATACATTTCAATAAAAACGCACTTCCGGTCGTTGTGGTGGTTGGTTTCGCAGTGGCTGGAAAGTATCAGCGACAGTGGACTGTGTAAACTGAATTTGCTCTATGCAAGTCTGTGATATCACAGTGTCTGACAGACGAATCCTGAAGATGGGCGAACGCCGAAATCGGGTCTCGATGACCACAAAATGAAGCGGGCTATCACGGAAAATGTCTCTGATTTACGGGCATCCGATTTTTTTTAAACTAGGAATTTCAACAACACATTTAATTCTAATTAGTATTATTTAGATGACAGAATTGTATAGTAAACTGAAATAGCAATTTAGGGGATAACCTAACCAACCCCATCCCTCCACCAAAAGTGCCCTTAAATGAATTTTCCCAGATAAGTGTTTTAAATAAAAGTTGTATAATTTTGTATTTATAGTTGATACCAAGTTTGATGAAAAACGTAAAAAATGAAAAACCATTGAATAAACTGGTACTTCTGGTTGAGAAATTTTGACAGATGAATTTTGACGGATCCTATGGTGATACCTAAACGGAATATGAAGTTTGAACTTTCTGGGATTTTTCGTTTTTGAGCATTGCTGTTCACATACACAACACACACACACCACACACACACACCACACACATCACACACATATATATATAATATATATATATATATAAACATACACACAAACACTCACACGCAGACAGAGACTTTTCTAAAACCCACTTTTTTTGACCCAGTGGACCTTAAAACGGATATTTCCGGTGAATACTCGATATCGAATTAAGATATGACACTATTATTAAGAGTAAGAGACTTTCTTAGAGTAAGAGAAAGTAAAAATTAAGTATAAATTAATTATAAGTATAAATAAGTTAATTAAGTATAAGTATACTTATACTTAATATTCAAAATATAAGTATAAGCAAATTAATTATGTATAAAATTAATAATTTATAAATTATTTAGATGGTCAAATATGGGTGGCTTCTGTAATGACATGGCAAGGTCATAGCAATGTCAAACCTTCACAACACATAACAAAAGAAAGAATAATATATAACTAGTGGCCTAACCGGCTGCTGTCTTCAAGACAAGGCCGCGGCCAAACAAACAAAACCAGGGGTCAATACTTTACATCAAAGCAAGCACCGATAAGCTGGCCACTGACCTAAATCGCTGGTCACCGAACTAACCAAGGTCGCACACTAGGACAGATGTCTTGGTGTGAGTGTTGCTAACACTGATATAAACTTCGCCCCATTGGAAGAGGGGATGATTATACTTCAGTACGTCTTCAAGATCATTATACGAGCAGCAGTTCCGCGTCCCTATACAGTTTTTATTTATACTTATTTCCTTAGTTGTGCATCTTAGTTCATTTATTTTAATCATTCTAAATTATTAGTTATTTATCTCCTATTTATTTCTAAGTATTTCTTGTTAATAGTTACCATTACTCACGTTTATATTATTGTGCAAATACAGTCTATTTTTATAAATTCCGTGTTAATAATTCGAGCACTAACTTCCAAAAATCTCCAACTTCCGCCCTCTTCAAGACATCTACTACATACCATAGGAATCACAATAAACGATTCCACTACACTTCAATAAAAATATTACATTTAATTATTTTGTTAAGAATTTTTTTCAAATCATTTTCACTAAACTTTGAATTATCTTCAATATTATATTGCCTGGAGAATCTACAATTACGTAATAAAACGTCATTTTTGAAAACAGCTTGACGATCTGGCCCCATAGAACCTCTCAAAAATCAATTATCCCCATAAAAAGTTGTAAAAGAAGTGATATGTAAAGTAATATGTCTCTTTATGTATAGTTAGTATACTAAGTTTAATGAGATCCGATGGTTTCTTTAAAGAGAAAAATCGTAGAAATGATGAGTAAAGTTCTTTTATTAAACTAGGAATATTGACAAGATATTCTTAATTCTATATTACACATTTCTTTCAACACATTCTTATTAATTTTATATAGATAATAGAATCGTATACTAAATTGAAATGACATTTAAGAAAAAAGCTGAAGCTCATACATTCGCTAAAACGCCCCCATAAAGTGATTTGGGGGGGATGTTTCAAATAAAAGACATAGACCTACAGGATAGTACTGTATATACAAAGCGCCGTCTTTGAGAAAAATTTCAAAAAAAAAAAAACAACTAAACAATACTTCAGAAATGTGACAATTTCGGTTGCCAGATTTTGACCCAAACCTTACAGTCGGAATCTTCCGTTAGAATTTAAACGAAATAGCAAGTTTGAACTTTTTGCGATTATCCATTTTTGATTTATGCTAACGTCATATATACAGACAGATAGACACACAAAAACACGCGTACACGTACAGATCAATTTCTTAAAACCTCTTTTTTACTTTCTCTTACTCCTAGTAAGAGGAAGTATTGTCATCGGGTTTATTTTTCGATATCGAGTTTTCACTGGAAATATTCGTTTTGAGGTCCCCTGAGTCCAAAAAAGTGGTTTATAGCAAATGGTCTGTGTGTGTGTGTGTGTGATCATGGGATCTGACAGTATCTTATCTATCAAAATTCCTCAACCGGAAGTACCACTTTACTAGTTTTTTTTTGTTTTTTTTTTACTTTTGCGTTTTTCTCAAAAATGGCTCCAACGATTTTCTTTAAACTTGGTCTATCCACTAAAATACAATGAGCTACAACTTTCATTTGAAACATTTCGCTGGGAAAATTCATTGTACGGCAGTTATGGCGGAAGGGTGGGGTTAGATTTTCATTTAAAATGCTATTTCAGTTTATTAAACAATTCTGTCATCTAAATAATGTTAATTAGAATTGAATATGTTATTGAAATTCCGAGTTTGAAAAAAATCGGATAACCGGAAGTGCGTTTACTTTACCACTTTACTAAATAATTTTTTTCACTAGTTCGCGATTTTCTCAAAAATGGCTTCGACCATTTTCTTGAAATTTCGTATATAAACTAAGCGTACAAAGATCTACAAGTTTTATTTAAAACATTTCTCTGGAAAAATTCATTTAGAACACTTTTAGGGGAGGAGTGGGTTTATGTTTTTCTCTAAACTGCTATCATAGTTGATTATACAATTCAATCATCCAAACAAAATTAATTAGAAATAAATAGATGGCCAAAATCTACGAATTTCAAGGAAATTAGTAACCAGGAAGTGCGCTTTAACTGAACAGTTTTTCTTTCAGTTTTCGGAGAATTTCCTTAACTTTGGTATACTTAAGGGTTCAAAAAATAAACATTTCCGGCGATTTTAAAAGTTTACAAGATCCCAAACTTTGACTCTTATTGCAATTTTTTTTTTTTTTTAACGTTGAAAATGTTTTGTAGGAGAGTGGTAATCCGAATGTAACGTAACGACTCTTTTATTTTATAGAGTGGGGTGAATGGAACATTTCAATCCCGAATGAGTGCCGAATGTTTACGGAGACAGTCGAACCATTTTCTTAATATTATTGTCTAAACTCATTTGTGTTTGAATTAATTATTATTTTATTTTTTATTTGGTTGATGGAGTTTGGTAATCAGGTGTATAACCAATTTCAAATTCAAACTGTTAGGTATTATTATAAAAAAAATCTGGTATGAAACACTCACACGACTTTCTCTTACCACGAAATGGCAAATTTTCTTCACACTTCCAATTTTTGTTGTGGTGGGTGGTACCACAGAGCTGGAAAGCATCAGAGACATTTTCCGTGGTAGCCTGCTTCACTTTGTGGTCATCGAACCGGTTTCGGGCGTTCGCCCATCTTCAGGATGCGTTTATCAGACATTGTGATAACACAGGCTTGCACAGAGCAAATCTGTGTTATCACACTGTCTGACAAACGCATCCTGTAGATGGGCGAACGCCCGAATCCGGTCGATGACCACAAAATGAAGCAGGCTACCACGGAAAAAATCTCTGGTGCTTCCAATAATTTTATTAGTGTTTAAAACTATCAGTATTTTTATGGAGAAAATCACAAAAAAAAACTGGAAAATCTAATCAGTAAAGTCGCACTTCCGCTCAACCGATTATAATTAATATTATTTAGTTGAGAGAATTGTACAGCCAATTTTTGAACTAAACTAGCACTTTAGAAGAAACCATAATCCCACCATTCCCCCAAGAAGTGCCTTTAAATGCATATTCCTGGAGAAATGTTTTAAATAAAAGTTGTAGCTTTTTGTATGTGTAGTTGATATATGAAGTTTAAAGAAAATCGTTGGAGCCGTTTTAGAGATAATACTAGAAAAAACTGAGAACCACTTCCAGCAGTGTGGAACTTCCGGTCATTCGATTTTCTTCAAACTCGTTATTTCGACAACATATATAGTTCCAATGAATATTATTTAGATGACAGAATTGAATAGCAAACTAAAATAGCAATTTAGGGGATAACCTAAACCCCATCCCTCCCCCAGAAGTGCCTTTAAATGAATTTTCCCAGAAAATATTTTAAATAAAAGTTGTAGCTCTTTGTATATGTAGCTGATATACCATGTTTAAAGTAAATCCGTTGGAACCTTTTTCGAGAAAATCACAAGAAACTGAAGGAAAAAAACATTCAGTAAGTGGCATTTCCGGTTGATGGATATTGCCCGTATCCTTCTTCTTCTTCTTATCTGATGCGGTGGTAATACCTGAACGGAATACGAAGTTTGAGCTTCCTGTAACTTTTCGTTTTTGAGATATTCTTTTCACATACATCTACATACACGCAGACCATTTTGTAAAAACCACTTTTTTGGACTCAGGGACCTACAGAACGTGTATTTGCGGTGAAAACTCAATTTTGAAAATCTATCACGATTGCAAAAGTGTAAAATCTGGTGTGAAACACTCACACAACTTTCTCTTACACCAGTTCTTAAAATTATAATTGACAAATTTTATAGTTTGTGTACCAAATTTGATGAAATTCGACAAAAACTGAAAAAACTGTCTAGTAAAAGCGCACTTCCGGTTTAGTAATTTTCCTGAAAATCGGAATTTTGCTATCTATTTATTTCTAATTAATTTTGTTTGGGTGATTGAATTGTATAATCAACTACGATACCACTTTAGAAGAAGCTGTAACCCTAACCCTCCTCCAAATATGCACTTAAATAAATTTTCCCAGAGAAAAGTTTTAAATAAAAGTAGTAGCTATTTGTATAAAGTAGCAGCTATGTGTCATTCGATTTTCTTCAAACTCAGAATTTCAACAACATATTTAATTCTAATTAACATTATTTAGATGACAGAATTGTTTAATAAACTGAAATAGCAGTTAAGATGAAAACCTAACACCACCCCTCTTCAGAAGTGCCCTTAAATGAATTTTCCCGGAGAAATGTTT
>JAAEAF010006178.1:0-87705 GCA_011037195.1 Triatoma infestans | reverse complement strand
GATGTTTGTCTCATATACCAAAACACGAAACAAAATACGACAGAATATGAGAATCATATTCTAGAAAAGGGGAAAATATATTTGAAACAATATAATAAAATAAATATACTATTTTTGGCTGTATAATGGTTCAATTTCAATCATCCTAGAAGAATGTGGAAAGAAGAACGTTCGCCAAGTTCCTCTATTTGGTAAAAGGACTTACTACACTAAACCACCATCAAAGAGAAAATAAAAATAACATTAAAAACTAGAAGTAAAAAGATGTAATTATGTACAAAAAAATATAAAACAGCAAATAAAAATAAGATTGAAAATACAAAAGAAATTAACTTCTAAAAATGTATCTAAAAAAGGGGGGTTACAGAAAAATTAAAATATATCGCTCACTCCTTTCAACAATGCCATATCTCAAAAATAGGCGATTTTTAGTTATGTCTGGGTTCAGAATGCCCTGAAAGAGTAGTATATCCTTGTAAGAACGTCATATCTGTAACTCAAAATTTATCCGCTAGTGAACAAAAGTATCGGTTTTGCACCATAAAATATTTCAGAAGTGTTCCTTTCGAGAGCGTCACGATTTTGTTGTTGCTGAGCTGTTGAAAAGAAAATATCTGTGTCGTTTAGTGCAAGAGTATATTATTTCTTCACATAACAGTATTGCGCACAAGGTAAAAGCATTTTTCATACTTAGTTTTGTATCAAGAACGTACTATTTGGTTTTATGTCAGTATTGTAAGGGAAACGAAAGGCGATCTGTTATGGTTTATTTCGATTTATGACATTCTTGCATAGTAAGTGCGAGACATCGATTTAAAACAAAGCTTTAAAAAAAATGAACCAGCTTTTCGACTTAGTTTCTGTAAAGCAGCCCAGAACGTACAACCATTCTAAATGATTTGGACTTAGTTTTTGAAAAGGGGCCCAGAACGTACGTACAACTTTCTATTACTAACCTTATTACGGACACTGTTCAGTATTTATCCGAATTTAAATTTGCCGCCGTCAGAATATAATAATTTAGCAATCTAGTAGTGTCCTAAATGCAGAGAGGGGTAGTCCCTTTTTATTACCCTCTCCAGACAGTCACTAAGTAACGCTCAGTTGTGTGTTGCGGCCCAGTCTACTTGTACAGTTTAGACCACTTCCGCCTTCCTGCCGTGAAAGCCAAGTATTGCCACTTCTGGTTTTCCTTCGGGTTAGTGTTAATAAGTCGGTCCTTTGTCGAGTGAGTGTCTGCAGATTCTCCCGGCCTGCTACGGTGTATTGTACAAGCACATGGTCTACTTCGGTTCCTTGCAGTTTCCAGGAGCCCGTTTAAATACGTCATCTATATTCATCAGCCAAGCAGTAGTGTGGATCAAGACTCTGCAGTTACAGGCACATAGGGTTTTGTTTCCTTTTCCTATTTTCCACTTCCTTGACCCCCCAATTTGGGGCCTGGAATAAGGAACTGAGTGGAAGCACACTAACGTTAAGGTTTCTGCGTTTAAGGTAAGCGCCATTATTTTTGGCTTGTTGAGATAATAAATATTTTTTGCTTCTTATTTTAAATTTAATTTAACATTCATTTTGTTTATATTATATGAGCCCATTTGCACTCACTTAAGATTCTTTATTCAATCTCTACATATATACAGTCCACTTAATATTTTCACCCTCTTTCTTTTATTTTCATTTCCGTTTTTATTTAACAGAACCCATCAGAGGGACTGGAAAGCCTATAAGAGGCGCCCCCTTTTGCCTTTTAATTATTTTCTTTTTTCCTGTTTTTCCAGTGCCCTTTGGTCAGCCGACCAGTTAACATCTCAGAGAACTCTGTGCTTAACTAGTTGTTTGCTTTTTCGTTAATAATTTTTTTCTTTTTTTTTCTTTTATGCATTTCCTGCATTGTAGACTATATTATTTTTACACGGACCTATTGATCGTTTTCACTTTAGTTTCAAGTTAATAATTTCTTTATTTTTCATTGCACATTGTTACGGCTTTAGGAAATATAGTTTTAAGATAAATAGTTTGGGTTTACGAGTGGATGTCCCCACTCCAGTGGACATGCGCAAAGGGCGTTCTATGTGTGCAGGTAAAGATAGTAGTAGTAGAGTATGAACCACGCGTGTGTAAAGAGAGCAGGTTAATTTTGCCTTATAATTTTTGTGTATTGAAAAAATGTTACCTTAATTATTCCTTTCAGTCACACATTAACTGGGGAAAATTCTATTGTAGTGTCTCAATATAAAATAAATTATGGTATTCCAAATAATGTTACAATAGTTCAGTTTCTTTAATTATTTTATTATATCCATTGATCCCATTCTTTGAGAAAAATAGTAACTTTTAAGTGGTTCTATTAGATTATAATTTATATAAATCGGGATGTAATAAAATAAATGGGGGCTCGTCCGGGATTGATTGGTTCTTATTGTTCATGAATATTGTTTCGTGAAACTTGGTACATGAGCACGTGTTTGTGGTGAATTCTCCCAAGTTTTCCCTCTTAACTGTGTAAAATAGTGGAAACTTGTGTTTGTAATTAATTTTAATGTTTTCTACTTTTAATATATAATAGGAATATTTTATTTTGTAATGGTGTAAGTGGTCTCTTTCATTTTCTTAAAAGTTATCGTACTTGTGTGTAATCGGTAATTGTATGTTCGGTTCTGCATTTTTAAAGTTTTTTAGTAGTTCCTTAATGTTTTCGCTGATTTTGGAATTTATAATATTGAGTAATAATAAATTAGAAGCCTGAGAATAGCGTGGGTTAACGGACATGTTGGTGCATAGTTGGAAGTTGGTTCGTTAGTTGTCGAGCATTCTCTTCGTTGGTCGTCACTTTGGGCAATTTGAAATAAATTATACGTTGCTGAGTAAATGTAGAGCGCATACTAGCGGAAGCATTTTGTAACCTGTATGTAAACACAGGAAGGTTCTAGCCTTGGGATAAATAAGGTAATCTCTGTGATTGTAAAAACAATTTTACTTTGTGAAAATCCAATTTGATATTTATAAATAATATAAATTTAATCTATTATTATGGAGAAGTGATATTAATTGTGAGAGATATTAAGCTACAAAATGTCATTTGACTTAGAGGAATTTGTGATTTCTCCATCTGTGGAAATTCTTGAGTTAGCTACCAAAGCTGATTTGATTGCACTTGCTAGACATTATTCTATTGGTGAAGTAAAATCTAGCTTACAAAAACCTGAGTTAAAGAAAATAATTTTAAGATATTTAGTCGATGCGAAACTTATTGACTCTCAAACACTTTCTGATTCTGAACAAGATGGTGAACCAGTAATTTCAGGTAATGGTTCTCCTGCTGAAAACATTGATGAAAATCTTGCTAATAATGTGCGCATTAGACAATTAGAGTTAGAGAGTCAAGAAAGAATCGCAAGGGAAAAGTTACAGCTTGAATATAAAAGTTTAGAAATAGAACGGGAAATCAAGTTAAAAGAATTGGCAGGTGCAACCAGATTTAATGATTGTGATGATAAACAAAAGTTCAATCCCTCACAACAAGTTAAGTTGCTACCTCCATTTAGAGAGGCAGAGGTAGATAAATATTTCCTGCAATTTGAGAGAGAGAGGCACAAAATTTTAAATGGCCAAAAGATAGTTGGACTGTTCTTTTACAAAGTGTGCTTACTGGGAAAGCAGGAGATATTTATGCCCAAGAATCATTTGAACATCTAAAGATTATGATTATGTTAAAGAATTAATTTTAAAGGCGTATGGATATATTCCTGAATCGTATAGGCAGAAGTTTAGAAAAAGGAAGAAAAACAGTGATGAAAGCTACTTGCAATATGCCGCAGCCAAGCGACAACTTCTTTACGTTGGTATAAGTCTAGCAATGTTAATACATTTGAACAATTATCCATTTTAATATTATTAGAAGATTTCTATGATGAATTGTCGAAAGAAATCAGAATGTCTTTAGGGAATAGAAGCATAGATAACATCGAAACCGCTGCTATGATAGTTGAAGAGTACCATTTAATGGATACCTCTTCTGGAGATAAACGCCCAAAATTTAACCAAACAATTAACTCTCGAGTCCTTAAAAATAGTTTTAATAAAAGTACTAATAATAATAATGATAAAATTGTGACTAAACCAAATAGTGGGAAAAATTCAATGAAATTCATTTCTTGCAACTACTGTAAAAATCCAGGACACAAAATTATAGACTGTTTTCGTTGGAAAAGGAAAGACAAAGGGGTGACAAACCTACGGGAGCTATTTCTCAATTAAATGGTAATCTTGATAATAATAATAGTGTAAGGAAAACAGATAATTGTGAATCATCTGATTTAGATAATACCTTTTCGAGTAATTCCCAAAATAAAGGTTCCGTATTGGACATATTTAAACCATTTTTATCGAAAGGTCAAATTTCTTTTAATGAAAAGAAAATATTTACTAAAACGGTTAAAATTCTTCGTGATACGGAAGCTTCTCAAAGCATAATCTTGGAAAATGTATTGCCATTTTCTGATGAAACTTTTACAAAAAAATACATGGTAATTCAAGGAGTTGGTTCCGGATGTTTCAGTTCCTACATAGAATTTATTTAGACTCAGAATGTGTTAAAGGCAATTTTGAAATTGGTATTATAGATAATCTTCCATTTGAAGATGTAAATTTACTTTTAGGAAATGATATCGCTGGAGGAAAAGTTAACGCGTATCCTGTTTTAACAACTAAACCACAGGTTGAAGAAGTAAATAATAAAGACCCTGATAATTTAAACCTATATCCTGCATGCGTGGTTACACGTTCAATGAAAAGTAAAGAATCGCCTTTACCTAAAGATACAGATGATATTAATTTATCAGAAACATTTGTTTGTTGCTGACATTTTTAATAATACATTTGATTAGGGTCATTTAATAAATAAATGATGATTCGGGTTTTAAAAACTTATGTGATACTAATAAAATAAATAAGTCTGAATTTATAAATGAGTTAAAAAGGGATGAAAAGCTTTCAGTTTTGTTAGAACAAGCAGTAACTGAGGATGAGGTTTTTAAAACCCATTTATGCCCACTGCCCCAAAAATGGGGCGGTTGGTTTTTTTTGCTTCTGTGTAGTAAATTTTACTGTTATCGGAGAGATTTTTATTTTCTTTAGTTGGTAGCAATGCTGGGCTATTGTAGAAGCAGGTATATGAACAGTTTTAGTTCTATTGTGAATGTTATACTGTTTGAAATATACCCTAACTTTCGACATGAGTCAGTACAAAAAGTAAGTTTATTTATTTTTTATTTCTTGTAATATTTTTCAGTTATTTGTTTCATTTATTATAAATATGATTTCTTAAAAGAATAACAATGTATCATTAATTTAATTTACTTGACTATGTTTTTTGGTAATTAACGATTTTTATTAGTGTTCCATTTTTGGGGCAGTGGGAACGAGAGGGTACAGGTTTTCTAGGCTTTCATATTAAGTGTTTTTTTTTTTTTAGATACACGATTGATGAGGCGATTTCCTTGATTCAATTGAGCAATGATGCCTTCAGAGGGGCAATTTATTTAGAAGCACCTGAAAATTTTCTTCTATCAGATGAAGATAATCCAGATGCTGATATTGATCATTTGTCTGGAAATCAACTTCGAGGAAGCTCTGAAATTGTTATTGAAAAAGTTGTTGACGGTGAAATTATCACAGAGCGCCTTAATGAATCTGAAAACAAAGAACCGCTCGCCACGACTTCCAAGGAACCTATGCATCTCCAGGAAAGACAATGGGTGAGTCAAGATATTTTTTCTTCTTCATTACCAAGAGAAGTGAAAGAAATAAAATCAGAGAAGTCACCTACTCAACTATTTGAACTTTTTTTTGATGATGATTTGATTGACATGATTGTATATTTCACCAACACTTATGCGCATCAAAAAGGACATCCCACATTTTCAACATCAAGAAATGAAATCAGAAAAATGATAGCGATTCTTTTATTGAGTGGATATGTGCAGGTCAACAGAAGAAGGATGTATTGGGAACAAGCTTCAGATACCCGCAATGGAGCCGTTGCAAAAGCAACGCCGCGAAATAGGTTCGACGAACTTATGAAATTTTTCCATGTATGCGACAATAATTTATTAGATTCCAAAGACAAATTTGGAAAAATAAGACCTCTCTGGACTAGTGTTAATGAAAAATGGTTAACATTTTTCAATAACGAAGTCAACTTGTCTGTAGATGAATCTATGGTTCCATACTATGGAAGACACGGCACAAAGCAGCATCGCCACGGAAAGCCGATTTGCTTTGGGTATAAAATTTGGTCTCTAAGTACCAGGTTGGGTTATATCGATCAAAGAGAGCCGTACCAAGGAGCTAGCACTGGGAATATTTATCCTCATCTTCATGTTGGTGGCTCTACGGGTATGGACCTGATTTCTGACCAATATAATTTATATTTCGATAATTTTTTTACATCTTTAAAATTGATTGAGGAGTTACAAAAGTTGGGACACAGGGCTACAGGTACTACTAGGCCAAATCGTATAGAAAAAGCTCCTTTACAAGATTTAAAAGTTCTGAGACAAAAAAAGAGAGGTTCCTGGTCATAAATAACAGATTCCTCCACAAATATTACTTTGGTGCGATACAATGATAATAACATAGTGACTGTTGCATATTCAGAAACGGGTGCACAACCCATTGAAACGGTAGGAAGATGGTCTGCTAAGGAAAAAAAAAATCAAGTCGAACAACCCCATTTGATCAGAAAATACAATTTATACATGGGAGGTGTGGATCGGCTGGACGAAAATATTAGTAATCTGCGAATCCACATTAGATCTAAGAAGTGGTATTGGCCACTCATATGTTTCCTCATTAACAGCTGTGTCAATGATGCCTGGCTGCTATACAGACAAATAAAAACTGAGGAAAAGGAGACGATGGACCTGCTCAAATTCACGAGGAGTATTGTGCAAATATACCTCGACTATGGTGAGGAAAAGGTAGCGCGCGTCCAAGGCTCACAACTAAACTAGCTACCAGAGTGCCGAAAGAAATTAGATTAGACGGCAAAGGACACATAATAATTAAAAGTGAAACACAAATAAGATGTGCACAGTTCACAAAAATACAACAAAAAAGTGTCGTAAGTGCAATGTGGGCGTACACGCCAATTGTTTCGAAACATTTCATATGTGACTACAACTAAAGGAGATCTCGAGGAGCGGTCAATAAAATGTACACTTTTTTTAAATCTTTTCCAACGTTTCGTCAAATTTATTGTCTTCTTCAGGGATCTGTACAACAATCAAACAAAAAGGAATAATAATAATAGTAATCGCCAAAATCTTAATAATAATAATAATAAAGAAATAGTTTGGGACAATTATTAAATAGTAGAAGACAAATACAAAACAAAACAAACAAACAAAATTTTTTAAACTACTTACAAAGATAAAAAAATGTTAATCGGTGTTAAATATATTTTCCACAAAACAAACTAAACTCAAATTATGTAATAAACAGAGAAAGTTACTAACTATATGAGCTACATCATCAGAAATGAAGGTATGTGGTAGATGAAGAGGTTATTAAAAGGTAGTGGGGGATAGAAAGGAAAAAACCAAGTCTTATGATGGATGGGAATTTCCAGGACGGGGGTTTAGGATACTGTAAGTTTTTATCTTCGTAAGTAGTTTAAAAAATTTTTGTTTGTTTGTTTTGTTTTGTATTTGTCTTCTATTTAATAATTGTCCCAAACTATTTCTTTATTATTATTATCTATATTAAGATTATGGTGATTACTATTATTATTATTCCTTTTTGTTTGATTGTTGTACAGATCCCTGAAGAAGACAATAAATTTGTCGAAACGTTGGAAAAGATTTAAAAAAAGTGTACATTTTATTGACCGCTCCTCGAATCTCCTTTAGTTGTTATTAGATCGGTCGAGAATCTTCATTACCATTAATCAGCTGAGGTCAGCTTTCTACAACTCTGTACAATGGTCTTTTTTTCATCTATTACGGAAAACTATGGGGCTAGTACTACTGCTATCTTAAAAGAGTGGGCAAAAGAAAATAAAAAATTAGCGTCAGCTCTCAACCACAGAATCTTTTTGTTATCATGTCGTCGCCTTAATGTCTTCCCTAAACATATCGACACAAGTATAAAAATTCCTTCCTCAGATTGCCATCCATTCATTGGTGAATTGGAGCGCGCTAGTGTCAGGTATAAGAAGAATTTAATAAATATAGAAATTAAAATTAGTATTTACAACATTAGCAAACATAGACAAAAAATACATTCTTGTATGACTAAAGCGCAAGAAATTTTAACACAGCACATTGTTTCACAATTTCAACAGCACCAAAAATCAGCGTTTGAGAAAATTTTCAAAAACATTAAAAATAATCAGATTGACAAACTGAACAGTTTATACAAAAAAGATGTGCCCGTCGTAAATTTCAACAAATCCTGGTTTGTGAATCTTACAGATAAAGTAATAAATTGTCTTAGTTTAGGTCCTAAATTTGCTTTTCCCTTTCAGAATAATAATATTCCTTTATCAAATATTGTATGTGATATAGAATATGGTATAAATACTTTAGATACAAATGAACAAGACAATGTCAGGGCAAAAATTGTAAACATCATCACCAACCATACCCATAAATCTGGTCACAACCAACTTTCTTCATCTCCTATCAATTCCCTGATTAAAACCACAAAAACCTTACTTTCCTAAAATCCGATATCATGATCCTTTCTTCCGATAAAAGTAAACAGACAGTAGCCATGTATAAAGACGGATATGAAAGTAAAATCCTATCCCTCATTTCTGACACGGATATCTACGGTTAGACTCAACAAGTACCCGACCAATTCTATAAAAAACACAACCAACAGACTGGTAACAGAACTTTTTAACCAAAAACACATAGACATGCCTACAAAACTACGCCTTTCCAACAATTCACCTGTATCTCCTAAAATCTATGGCCTTGTTAAAATTCACAAAAACGGAAACCCTCTTCGTCCTATCATTTCATTTATAAATTCACCTACTTATCATCTCTCTAAATATCTAGCCGATATTCTCCAACACCTATCCAATGACACTTACTATATTAAAGATTCATTTATGTTAAAATCTAAAGTTGACAACCTAAAAATTCCCAACAACTTTGTACTCATTTCACTTGATGTGTCCTCTCTTTTTACTAATATTCCTATTCAAGAAACTATTGATATCATAAAAAGCAAATTTCATCTAATTCAAGATTGTTCAAAAATTCCTCTCCAGACCTTTATTTCCACATTAACTCACTGTTGTAACTCGGGTTATTTTCAATATAAACAACAGTTTTACAAACAAATCTTTGGTTCTGCAATGGGTGGCAGACTTGGACTAATTTTGGCTGACATCATTATGACTCAATTAATTGAACATTCCCTAGCAAAATTACCGTTTACAACCCCCTTTTTCTTCAAATATGTTGACGATTGTCTAACTGCTGTTCCTAGAGTAGCATTTGAGGTTTTGAACGTGACACACGTACTTTGTGTGCTCCGTATTTTTTCGTTAGTTTTAAAGGTCTTCTGTATCGGACAAATTTGAAATTTGGCATGTGGCAGCTTTAATAGGTTGTGGTTTTGTATGAAAAGTTTGAAGAAAATTCAACGAGCAGTTTCATTGCAATTAGTGAAAGAAGTTATTAATTTGTATTAGATTTTACCAGATATGAGTGAAAAAGTTAAGAATATTGTGGTAGTGGGAGGTGACCAAAGTAATGCTGACGTAACAGAAGGTAGTGTCGTAATGGTGGGGACACCAAAGACAATACACAGGTAAACATCGAATTATGTTTACAATCACTTATTGATAACAAACTTAGCAATGTTTTTTCTTCTTCTGACTGTGCTGCCCTCTGCTCGCAGATTATTTCATTACAAAAAGAAAATACTGAACTTAAAAGAGATTTGATTACTTTAAGACAGAATCAAATTGATTTAATGAATCAAATTGAACATTTAAGCAGAGAAACAAAATTATTAATATTTGGGCTGCCAGACAATCTAGCCTATGAAAGTGTAATACGTAAGTTAAATACGTATTATTGCAATTTAATAGAAGGAGGCAGTATTTCCTCAATTAAACGTCTTGGGGTCCCGTCCCAGCCTAAAAATAGACCACTATTAATTACTTTTTATTCGGCCAGGATGCCTAAATTAATGATGGAAAAATGTAAGTGTTTAAAAGGAAGTGGCATTTTTATTCGGCCTGATTTCTCTGCTGAACAACGTGCTAAAAATCGCACTGTTGCTAGTAAATGTCGGGAACTAAGAAAAAACGGCATAAAAGCGCAGCAATTCGCTGGCGGCATCAAAATTCGCAATAAAGTTTATAGCGACTTATCAAAGCTATCATCATTTGTACAGCCAAATACCGTCGCTTCTCGGCAAAAGATCAAGAATAAAACAGCAGATGTAAACGATAATCAAAGTTACTACTATAATAAGATGTTATCTGGAATGTTAGTGGAATTCAAAATTTTGTAGATAACTGTAGTGATCTCTATCGTGGAATATGGGGTACTCTGCCTTGTGGAAACTTGGTTTGTTGGAGAAAATATAAGCCTACCACTCCAGTCAGATACATATTCTGTTGTAACATCGTCAGCTGTAAAAGAAAAGAAGAAGGGAAAGCATCAGGGGGTCTGGCGGTGATTGTAAACATCAAATTATGGAAATTAGAGATACTGAATAAAACAGAAATTTGCATAGTGTTTGGAATTACAAATGAAAAAGCCAAACTAATAATTTTTCTGGTATACATCAAACCTGAGTCCAATTTAGCTTCAGCTTTGGAGAAGATTGATACCTTGTATAAAGAAGTTGTTTTAAAATACGATTTCAGCGATATCTTAATTTTGGGTGATTTCAACTGCCGGGTTGGAACACTCAATGTGGTGGAGGAAGAGGTACTGCTAGGGACGGAGTTTGTCAGCGAAAGGGACAGTCAGGATGATTTTGTATCAAGCAGAGGGCAACAACTGGTCAACTACATGGAGGAAAATGCATTTGTTTTGTTGAACGGTCGAACACCAGGTGACTACCCTGCGCAAAACACATTTATCTCTACTAGAGGAAAAAGTGTGACTGATTTGGTGTGGTGCAGTGTAACTTCTTTGCCATTAATTAGAAACCTAAAAATATTAAATGACTGTTCTTTGTCCGATCACCTACCAGTATCAATTGAGTTGAATGATTTTTATGAACGATTGAGTGAGACTGAAGACAAATATGAATGCAATATTCTTTGTTGGAATAATGGGTGTGTGGATGATTATAAAACATGCATGCAATGGTCTCCTAATGTTTGGTTTAATCCCGATATTTTTGATATTAATGATTTATATAATAACTTAATTTAGGCTATAACCTCAATAACTGAACAACTTGGTATGAAAAGGAAAATAACTTATGGAGGGAAAAAAAAGAAAGCTAAAAATGGTTGGTACGATAGGGATTGCATAACTGCTAAGTATAATTTTCAGTATCTTTACAGGAAATGGCGCTGTGCAAAAAGCTCTTTTGCGGAGTATATAGCAGCAAAGAATTATTATAAAAATTTGGTGAGGCTGAAAAAAGTTCAGTATCAAAAAGATATCCTCACTTCCCTCTCAAGTGTCCAAAACTCTGCTGGTTTCTGGGAAACTCTAAACAGGTTTCGAAAACATAAAAATCCTGATAATGAAATAGGCATCAGTCAGTGGGAGCAACATTTTATTAATATTTATAAATTCACTTCACCAAATGAACTAGTTGTATTTAACGATGTTAGGCATCCATTTCTTGATGGAATCATCACACTCGAAGAGTTTAAAACTGTTATTAGTTCTTCAAAAAATAAAAAATCCCCTGGGATGGACCAGATATCTTATGAGTTTATAAAAAACCTTCCGGATAATTGGTTATATTTTATTTTAGCCCTGTATAATAAATTTTTTCATGATGAGAAGTTGCCGAATGAAATTTCAAAAATTATTATGACTATGCTGCACAAAAAAGGCCCTCGGAATGATCCTAACAATTACCGTGGCATCGCGCTATTGAGTTGCCTTCTCAAATTATTCACTAGTATCCTGGCAAGTAGAATTGTCACTTGGGCTGATGAAAACCGGATCATTCCTGAGTATCAGAATGGTTTTAGGCGAGGTCGCTCTTGTGAAGAGCATATTTTTACTCTCAGTGCCATCTCACAATTCTATCTGGGTAGAAATAGAGCCGCATACATTATTTTTATTGACCTGCAGAGAGCGTTTGACTCGATCAATCACTCTCTGTTATGGTCAAAGCTATTGGCTCTTGGTGTCAGCGGCAAGATCGTTAGGATTTTGGCTTTACTCTATCATTCCGCGCAAATGTATATTAGAGTCGGAGGTAAACTTTCAAAGAGTATACCCGTTACGGAGGGCGTATTGCAGGGGGAATCCCTCAGCCCTATTCTATTTTCACTTTTCCTGGCGGACGTAGACAACTTTTTTCGAAAGAAAGGCTTAAGTGGACTCCAGATCGACAAAGTTAATGACGTTTTGGTTTTGGCATACGCGGACGATCTAGCGGTTTTGGCTGACTCCCCATCAGACGTCAGAAATAAACTCCGGGCTCTAGAAGAATATTGCAAATTAAATGGTTTGCGGGTTAATGCGAAAAAGACAAAAATTTTGAAGGTTTGTAAAAGCTCTGGCCGCCGCGCAAGGAGAAAATTCTGGTACGAGGGGCAGGAAATCGAATGCGTGAATCAATATGTTTATCTTGGTGTCCCACTCGCAAGCTCCTCCTTATTCGCGCAGGCATCGAATTACATGACAAATAAAACAAACATGGCCGTAAATTCTACATTATCACTCTTGGGTAAATGTAAAATGCAATCATGGGAAGCTCAAACTAGAATATATGAATCCTCAGTGAGAAGCGTGCTCATGTACTGCGCCTCGGTGTGGGGTCTGCGCTACATTCAAAACTTAAACAGAGTCCAGGCATCCTACTTAAAAAGGCTGTTGGGGGTTGTCCGCTCGACACCGGCTTTTGCTGTTAGGCTGGAAACAGGAATTATTCGATGGAGAGAGATGTGCTGAAGGCAGTTCTGCTGTGGTTGAGACATCTGGAAAGCATGGACAACACAAGACTGCCAAAAATATGTTTCAGAAAGCTATTAGAAATTCACAACCGCGCGGCTGTGAAACAAAATACAATTGGGTATCTCAGGCCGCGGAGCTCTTTAATATCACTGGTTGCTCCCAACTCATAGACCTGAATTGTCTGGAGTCACTCACAAAGAGTAAAATCTTGTCAGTTGTTAAGGTAGCAGAATCTTATTTAAGAGGAAAAGACCTGGAACTTCTCTCGCAGTCTGGTTTCAGTCAGTTTTATAGTGGCGGCATGTTGAATGAGGGCCCTCAACCATATTTTTTATTACGAGACGTTTCATTCAGGGTAATACGTTTATTCGCTCAAATAAGGCTGGCCGGTAAACACATAATGAAATTCTCAACGAAAAGAAATAGTGTGATAATTATCAGCGATCGCAAATGTCCCGCTTGCGAACTTGATGCCCTGGAGGATATAGTGCATCTACTACTGCAATGCCCTAAATATAATGAATACAGAAAGCTACTTTCTGCCCCACTGACCAGTCAAAACTGTGAAAAAATTAAAATAATCTTAACCAGACAAAATAAACAAGATGTCTGTAGATTGTATAATATATTTTCTGGCATACTTACTTTAAGAGACCAGCATGTGAGTGAACAGAATGTATGAGGTATTATGTATGACTGGTGCAATGAATGACTGATAGTTGTAAAAATAATATGCATTCCACAATACCACAATTATAAGAAGTAAATCCTTTTGTAAATACTTTTTTTGTAAATCAATTATAAGTTTTTCTTTTTGTAACAGATAAATGCTTATTAATGTTTAAGTTTAGAATGAAATTGATGTTATTATTTTCAATAATATTTTCAATGCAATATTATGCTTATAAATACTACTCTTGTAACCAGCGGTAGCTGAATACAATAAATAAATATAAATAAATAAAAAATTTATTGCAGTTACAATCATAAAATCATAAAATTCACCAATATTCTTCGAATCTGCACACAATGTAGGCTTAAAAAAAACAAACAGTGATTGATGGTGAGGAAAGTACCTATATCTTCTTGATTCTTTGCATACAGGCAGTAGAATTTGTTCACACATTGTTGTCTACAAGTCACGGATTTCATCAAACCCCAATAACACTGGAATTTAACGGCACAAATATCTCAGAAACCCCTAAAATAAATTTTTCCATAAAAATGTTTGCAAATGAAAGTGTCAACCATATTTATATGTGTGCAATTTCAAGTACAGGAAAGTTAAAAAAAACAAAAACAATAGATTTTGACCATTTTATTGTCAGATGAGATGGTCATACAAAATTGGTCATATCAAATTTGAAATCCTAATATTTTTTATTTTTAAGGTATTTTGTTACATATAAACCATTTCACCAAAACCCTTTTATTTTTTCGTATTCAAGCCTTTCATTCAATAACACGTATTTTCGGTGAAATATTTCAAATACGAAATTTTGATAAAAGATCGCAGTTCTTGACTCTTGCAGCAATACTAAAGGAAACTAAAAATAACTCATCAACTTTCTTTTACTCCATTACTCGTCCGAATTCTAGATGATAGATCTTACTTAAGTTAGAATTGGGTGAAAACTTTAGGCGAGAGGCAGGTGAAAAAGTTTAGGAATATCTATTCGTTCAGACTTTACTACTAAGAAGCATATAGGGGCCTGACACTCGATAATATGTGCAGATTTTAGCAGGAGAAGAAGAAGCGTGCAATGGCACGTACTGTGTCACTATGATGAACTTGTGTGGCTGAGATATTATGTGCCCCTCTTTGGGGAGGAGAAATTGACGCCTTCAACTTTGCCCAGAAGACTCTCACTCACTCACTCACTCACTCACTCACTCACTCTCTCTCTCTCTCTCTCCGGACTCCTAAGTCTAATCAAACAGACAGGGCAGGATTGTGTGTGTAGAAGTCAACTCCCACACAATCTAACCTAATCCTAATTCACTTAAAGTTGGGATTCTATACTAACCACATTGGTAGTGAGAGATAAATCTATAGTCTCGCAAGCCACACAGAATTCCTCTGAAATCAATTTCATTATATTTATATATTATTCTTATAAAAGAAAAAGGAAAATCCTGGGTATCGAACTTTTCGGAACGGATATAGTGATTCCTTAATCTGGTAGAAACTGTTGAACTTAATATTATATGAACATGGCACTTTATAGCGAGCCCTAATATCAAAACAACATTAAAATTAAATCTTCCTCTTTTAGCAATTTGGACTGTGATAAATACTCCCCCTTCACTTTCCCTGAATGTTTTTTCTCAATCTTCTACTTGCTCAATTGTCTTCCAAATCGGAATTGTTATATACCATTTAAATGTTCCTTAACAATATAGATAAGTGAAGGAGCTGAACAATGCAGTGAAATAGCAGATTCGAACATCAATCCTAGATTGCCCCTGACCCTCCTGAAATCAATTTTCTAGACAGATGTTCAAACAAAACTTTATCAGCCCACTGGCATCGCATGCCCATTTAGGTCGGAATTGCTAATGTTACTGGGAGGGTTAGTCAGGCCGCCCCAAACTACAAAAGATAAAAAGGAACTAAAGTAATCAATAATAACAATTTCAAGGATAAATTCTACTGTGTAATAGAGAAATATCTCAAGACGTCAGTTTTTGGAATAATGAATTTGCAAAGAAGAGATGATAAAGAAAAAATAGAAACTTAACTTTCTTTTGTAAAAATTATTGAAGAAGACAGGCACATTCCTTTGTAACTATAGGAAATTAAAAGTTCATTGAATAAATAATTTCAAAAAAATAGGCAAAAATTTTTAATTACAAAAGTTTTAATTTGGCTGACCAAGTTTTATGGGAGAAGTGGGTAGCCTCGGACATTTAAACAAAAGTAAATCTGGTATCCAGGAAATGAGGTAATATACAAAAGCATACATCCAAAATAAGCATAGATGTATAAACTTTAATTTTCATGAAATTAAGAAACAAAATAAAGCTCTTTATTATAAAACAGTTTTTTAAACACTTAAGTTATCACTTATTCTGAAAAAAAAAATTAATCAATTAATTCCATCCCTAATCCCCTCAGAGGTCCTCGATCCAACTGTATACCACACAAGAGCATGTTATTTAAATACCAATGGATTCATTGCTCCACTTCACTTTCAGCACTTAAAAATTTTTTAGTGATACTGCCAATCTTTACTTCCAATAGCCATTCTTAATAATCTTAAAGATAAATGGCACCAATTGTGCAGTCTAAATATAATTTCAATATTCCCCCACAAAAATCTGATAAATCCCTCCTCCATTATATTCACATCTCAGTAATCGTAGCGTTTCCTAGTTTGTTTTTGCACAGAAGGAAATTAATTAATATAGAAAAAATTGGACGTACACTCGCACCTACAGAAATGCTTTCTAGAAGCCTTGTTTAAAAACCATTGTTATATATATACTCGTAGGGTAACAACAAAAAATTGCATGAGGGGAAGAAAATCACTCAAAGCGGACCATCACTCAAAAACTGACCGGAATGCAGAGGATATTTCCACATAAATCAATAAAAAAAAAAAAAAATATACGTCAGCAATGGATGCCTCAATGTTATAAATAATACGGTTATCAGTTCAAACATTTATAGGAACTTATTAATTTTTAGTTTAATCAATCTTTGAAGATCTAAGATGTATTCCAGACATATATCAGTAATATTTCTGATAAAACTTAATATTAACCTTAAATATTTCTAAATTTACACTTCCTAATTGTTTTGAAATGTAAGTTAAAAATAAAATTATATATATATATTCAGTTTCCTACTAGACTAGATTATTCTACAAACATTTAACTAAATTGAAGACACACAAATTACTCCCACTTGTACAGTAGAAAACAAACAATTTTAATATAAAACAAATCATTAAAAAACACTTTAAAAAAAACCTCTTTAATATATTATACAGTTAGTAAAATAATTTGTTGCTAAGTCATACAACGTATATAAAACAGGAACTAAATTTTAATAGGAGTAGTAGTAGTAGCTACCAATAGTTGAATAATAGTGCAAGTCACTGCTCACTAACAACAACTATTTTCCTCCTTGTCTATCTAGATACGCTTTCACAAACGAATAAAGAAAATAAAAAAAAATCAAAACTGTTTGTGTAATAGTGACATCAACAGACATACTGGTGTTTGTATTTCTTGTTTATTTCCCAATTTAGTTGTTAGTTTTACTGTTTGTATTGTAAATATTAACAAAATAAAAAGCTTAATCAGCAATAAGAAAAAAAATGCAGTTAAACAAACATTAGATAGACTGTAACAAAAAAAAATTGAAATATAGCAAAATAAAGGATATTATGATTCTTCAATCAATGTAGCATTTCATAACGTTATTCTTTAAGATCATTTCTACGTATTCAATAAAATTAATGTTACATTATTAATATAATATATTAATTATATATATTTTTAAATATTTCATTACAATTAAAACACTAACAAATTAAAAAACAAAAATATTCTGATAAAAAAAAAAAAAAAAACTGAACAGGACGATTCTCACCTTTAAATATTAAAATTGTATAAGTTAAATATTTAATCATTAAAAGAATGTTTAACCTCCACCCTCCTCCGGAACGCCGTTAAATGAATTTTTTACTTTCTCTTACTCTTAGTAAGAGGAAGTATTGTGATCGTGTCAATTTTTCGATATCGAGTTATCACCGGAAATATCCGTTTTGAGGTCCCCTGAGTCCAAAAAAGTGGTTTTTAGCAAATGGTCTGTGTGTGTGTGTGTGTGTGTGTATCACCATGGGATCTGACACTACGTTATCTGTCAAAATTCCTCAACCGGAAGTACCACTTTACTAGTTGGATTTTTTACTTTTTTGCGATTTTCTCAAAAATGGCTAGGACGATTTTTTTGAAACTTCATATATAAACTAAACATGCAAAGATCTTCATCTTTGATTTAAAACATTTCTTTGGGAAAATTCTTTTAAGGGCACTTTTAGGAGAGAGGTGGAGTTATGTTTTTCTCTAAAGTGTTATCATAGTTGACTATACAATTCTATCATCCAAACATAATTCAGTTCCAAGAAAATTAGTAAACCGGAAGTGCGCTTTTACTGAACAGTTTTTTCAGTTTTCGACGAATTTCATTAAATTTGGTACACAAACTATGAAATTTGTCAATTATAATTTTGAGAACTGGAGTAAGAGAAAGTTGTGTGACTGTTTCACACCAGATTTTTTCATTAAAACTGTCGGCATTTTTATGGAGAAAATCCTTAAAAAACTGAAAATCCAATAAAGTGGCACTTCCGGTTGATGTATTTTTCATAAAACCTTTGTACCTGATACGGTGGTAATACCTAAACGGAATACTAAGTTTAAGCTTCCTGCAACTTTTCATTGTTGAGATATTCTTTTCACACACATCCACCCACAAAGGGCCATTTTCAAAAAACCACATTTTTTGACTCAGGGGACCGCCTAACGTATATTTCCAGTGAAAACTCAATTTCGAAACTCTAGCACGATCGCAATACTTCCTCTAGTAGTTAGAGTAGTTAGAGAAACTAATACAATACACAATACATCGGTATTAGATATATTATCATATATTAATGTAATGTGGTGTGATATAAATAGTGTACGAAATAACAGAAGATACTGACAAAATGATAAAAGTGTATTACCTCTATTATTGATTTTCTGGAGAGGCAAACCTTTACAAGATAAGAAAAAAGAAAAAGCGCAGCTGAAGCCTTATGGGAAAGAATTATTGTTCTAAAGTTAATAAATTAGTAAAAAATTAGTAAGGGCTCTATAGTTGGTGTTTGTGTTTGTGGGTGCTGTAATAAGAATGAATAAAAGTATAAGAACCGTATATTAAGCAGCCAGGAATATCTGGAGAGCAAGGGGAAATATGGATAAAGTGAACATCATCATCATCATCGTAGCGTCTACCTCTAGTAGAACGGGGAAGGGGGCAAAAACCCCCTCCACACACACACACACACACACACACACACCAACCATATTTACAAAAGGACCCTTCAACTTAGTGTGCTGCCACTCCATCACTGTGGCCTCTATATACTAAACAAACAGAAAGTTTAAGGTTTCTAATTAGTTTGCTAGGCCTGCCGCCATCAAGTAGTCACTTCAATTAGCCTTCCTCTATATAAACTCTTTCTGTCTCTCTCCGTTTCCTCCAGACAGAGAGCAGCACCACGGCCTCATTAGGGTTCTCTTAAATACACAGTAATAAATCAACAATAATTATGTATTTACCTTATTAGCTATGAAATGACAAAATATAGGTAAAACAAAAATAAAGACACTAACTTTTAATTCTTCTAACCTCAGGATTAAACTGAAATGGATGTAATAGTAGGCTGAACATGGTTGATATATCTTTAAATTATTATCAGTTCAATTATAGGAAATTTGTAATCTGAATAACAATAACAGAATCTCTCTAGTGACATCTATCAACACTTCTGTCAGAAATTGTATACCTATATTGACGACATATGTAATTATTAATATCAATTTTGACATATAGAGGAAGTTTTGATATCGTGCCAAATTTTCGGCATTCAGTTTTCACAAGAAATAGATGTTTTGAGGCCTGACTGCTAACAATGTTTTAAGCGAATGATGTGTGTGTGTGTGTGTGTGAACCAAAATATCACAAAAATGAAAAAAGTCGCAAGTAGCTCGAATTTTATATTCCGTCTAAGTACTCTACCACCGCTTCTAACAACGAAGGTTTCGGGCAAAATCTATCAACCGGTGTTTCGACTTTACTGAATTGTTTTTTTCTAGAAATCTTTACTGAATAGCGATTTTCTCGAAAACGGCTGCAAAGATTTTCTGTAAACTTCGTACATAAATACCTATCACTTTTACTTGAAACATTTTCTCGGGAGAATTGATGGGGGAACAGTAATGCTAAGCATTCCTCTAAAGTACCATAATTTCAATACAATGTGTGCGCTTCTTATCATGAATATAAGAAAATCGGGGATTACGAAACTGCGAATTTACAGAATAGTTTTTTTGAGTTTTTTAGAATTAACTCGAAAAGACATCGAATTTTTTTTTAACTTGGAATGCTGACTGCACAGATATTTTTTTACCTATTATCACTTTTATTTGTAACGTTTTCTTAGAAAAATTGTTTTTATAGAATTCTGAGAATTTGTGAAGTCAAAAATTTATTAAAACAAATGCGTTTGTTCAATATTATTGGCGCTCTCTTCTGGACTAAATGTAATAAATTTTATATCTAATTGGTCAGGTATTTTCCGACGGCCTACATCTATGTTAGGACAAGTGAGTAAATTTTGATATTTATATAAAAGTTGTTCCTTTATGTATAATTGTATTATGTTACTGCAGTAAGAGAGAGTCGTGTGAGTGTTGTCAGAATTTATATTAGATATCTTATCCGTCGTAGCATGCATATGTCTTTTATTTCTGGCCAGTTTTGGATTTTCATCCAACGTCAGAGTAAATTTATCGGAGTTCATGTAGTGAACTCTCTGCACGAAATTGATAAATGTATTCTGTCAAGGGATGAAAATCCGAAACCGGTCGGGAATAAAAGAAAATATTCAACAATTTATATTAGACTTGTAACTGTTGTTAATATTTCGGAGATAATAGGAACATATAATTTATATATTAAAAAAATTACATTATAGTATGATGATTACAATCACACTAATCACCCAAGGCTACTTTTAAATAATATTTTGTTTAGGAGAGTCCTCACGCGTTGCTCTAGTGACTAGCGCACTAGCCTTTCGTACGAGAATTCAGGGTTCGATTCCCGTGAGGACAAAGTCGGTGTTGACCCAGCATCATGATAAAAAGTGGGATGCTATAGTTAGTAGCGCCCTAGGTAAAGAAGGCCGGAACTAAACGGCATGGGAATTGCGGCGTACTTACCCACACGCCCCCCTATTCAAATAGCCGTCTGGCAAAGCCTTAGCGCTTTATGGACTGTTGCGCCATAGGTTTTTAGCTATGGTTGCCATAGAAAGTTAATAAACAGTAGTAAGGCGATATGTAGTTAATGTTAGTTGGTAGTTGGGCGATATGCTGTATAATAACCCAACATCATGTCAAAAAGGAGATGGAGGGAATATAGGAATATTTCAATGCGAAACTGTAGAAGTACTGAATTTCAATAAACTTTTTCCTTTTTTCTATTAAACTATTTGAATTTTTGCGGTATTATTGACCATATTCTACCATAATTTGACGTAAAACTCTGCACAGTACATCTAATGATAATAGCAACCACTTATTCAGACAAGCTGATGGCACACAATGTTAATGGGAGAATTGCCGTTGTCATTCCATTTTGCCCCACTATAATATTTCGTAAAAGAGTAAAAAAAAAAAATGTGGAAAGTAAGAAAATAAAAATAGCCCCAAAAGAAAAAGTCAACTGAAAGAAAAGTGCCGAAATCAGAGGGACAAAAAACGAAAAGAATGGTCAATAAGATCAGTTCACAATCTGATTTTGCTATGAAAGAAATTTTACGTCTACTGAGCCATGAACGTTGGTACTACTGATGAAAGAGAGTAAACAATCAGAGACGCAATGAGATCAAACAAAAAAAGTTCTCCTCATTTTTTGCTTATTATTTAGTAATTTATCCTGTGTCTTATGACAAGGGTTTACGTAAACAAACAATTTTCATATATAATCTTATTTTTATTATGAACAACACTTCGGAAGCATCCACAAATCTTACCTATGTTAACCAAAAACTTTGTATCGGCATGTATGATGAATTTAATGTTGTAACGTTTTTAAAAATGTTCCATTTCTGAGTTATATATTCACACAAATACACGCGCGTTCGTACATATATCAATTTCTAAGGACACGTTTTCTTACGCTATGCATTAAAAAGCTTTACTTCCGGTGAAACTAAAATAAGACATGTTCGCAATTCTAACTTTCTCTTTAATATTAGTAAAATAGACAGTATTACGATCGTATCAAATTTGGGAAATTCACTTTTCAATGGAAATACATATTCTAAGGTACCATGAGGGTGAAAAAGTGATTTTTGGAAAATCGTATATGTGTGACAATCAGCATAACTCAAAACGAAAAATCGCAGGAAGTTCAAACTTGATACTGGGAAACGGATATCAGCAGGAAATCTGACAAGAATGTGTTGGCCCAACATCCTTCAACCGAAAGTATCACTAAATGTTTATTTTTCAGTTCTCCTGGCTTTTCGAAAAAACGGCTCCAACATTTTTCTTTAAACTTCGTTTGCGCAACATATATAAGTAAATATATTTGTATATTACGTTAATTGAAATATTTTTCTAAGGCAATTGAATTCTAGGAAAAAGATGACATTAGCCTCTTTCTTTCTTTTGAAAGTGTCATTTCAGTAGATATGAATGAAGATTTCAATAGTAAAAGTTCATGTTAATTAGAGCAAATGGGTTGCCAAAATTCTTCTACGTGATTTTCATAATAAAAAATTTGCATGGTACATAACTTTCTTTGTATAAGTGGTATAAATGCATGGCGACCCAGAAGTGCCCCCTGCTGGTAGCGAAATGAGACAACTCAACTACCCCTTCCAGATAATTTCACTAAGAAGTTTAAAAATTTGGGAAGCTTCTAAGGAGGATATAGCCTTCTCCAAAACCTGGTAGGTGCCCTCCAGGCTTCTGCACTTTCTCTGGATGATCGCCTCTAGCATCGTCGTACGTCAGGGGGTGGGGGCAAACCAACCATCCTATCTTCTCACAAAATCTGCATAAGCTATCGTGTTCCAGGCCCAGTTTCTTAGGTTCCCACTGAGTCTCACAATGCCCCATGAAGAACACAGTCAATATGCGAACCTAATTTTACTTAATTGATATACGCTTCAGATATTCTCCGGTTGTAACTAACAACAAAGCTTCGTACATTAAACTCCTTACATTTAACATGTTGACAGCATTATCTAACCCCGAAGGCTTGTATCCTTAATTACTCACTTGCTGCCTATAATTTCACAAAACTTCATCAAAATGGTTTGCGCTGTGAGAATGCGACTTGTTGCTTAATAATTTAAGTATTATTATTATTATTATTATTATTATTATTACCAACCTCGGGAGGGCTATATCCCGGCACTGCAGCCAACAAAGGCTTATTGTGCCATCCCGATAGTTCCTAGTAGACAAACCCTCCCTCCTTAAGGAGTTTGAGGGCCTTCACCATCAGGTCATTTTGAGCTACTATCTCCTCAGGTCGCAACGTACCAAAGGTCTCATACCTCAATTTAATTATTGCAACGCAATCAAACAACAGGTGGGGGGCCGTTTCCTCCTCTTCCTGACATAATCTGCACAAGAGTTCCGCTCGACTGAGCCCTACCTTATACAGATGTTTCCTGAACCTACCATGACCCGTAAATAGTCCCGTCACCAGAGAGATGTGGCTCCTACTCAGACTAACAGTCATTTGGGTCCTTCGTTTACACAGTCCTGGCATCATCCTTTTACTGTGTATAATACCCAGGGTCCCCCTCCAGAGCTCTTCATGCTTACTGCAACACCACTCTCTAATCGCTGCACGAATCGCTCCGCCAGTTATCCCTAGAACCGGTTCTGGGCCAATGAACGGAGTGTTTGCCCCGTTCCTGGCCAGTTGATCAGCTGTCTCATTACCCTCAATCCCTGCATGTCCAGGCACCCATAGCAGCTGTTCCTTGTTGTGCGTGGAGAGTCTCTCCAATGCCTCACTACATTCTTTCACTAGGGATGAGGTAGTTCTGTAAGCCTCTAGGGCTTTCAGTGTGGCCTGACTGTCCGAGCAAATGCGTATGACCTTGCCCCTTGGGGCTCTACGCAGGGTCTCCTCGGCACAGACCTTAATGGCAAAAACTTCAGCCTGGAATATAGTGGAATACCTGCCTAACGACCTCTCAATGAGTACCTGCGGGCTCATTCCATACACTTCTGCTCCAGTTCCGCAGTCCATCCTAGAACCGTCTGTAAACCACAGAGGTCCTGTCCGGTAGCGTTTTTCCCACTCTTTGGACCATTCCGCCCTAGAGCCTAGGAACACCCGAAATGGAACCTCGAAGTTATATGTTGGACAGATACTATCCTGGGCCATGTCTAACGCCAGGCCCGGGTTGACCTTTAGCAATATGTCCAAGTGTTTGGCTAAGGAGCCTCTCTGCCTCCAAAGACCATTGTTGCGCAGGCTGTGTGCACTGGCCCTCGCCTCCGCTTGCACTAACAAGTGCAGCGGTGCCAAGCTAGCAGCACCTCCAGCGCAGCTGTCGGAGCACTTTTAAAAGCGCCCGTAATAAAGAGGCACGCCAGCCTCTGTACTCCACTGAGGCACTTCTTAGCTGTCTCCTGCTCCGTTTTAGGCCACCATACCACCGCACCATAATAATTTAAGAATAGTTATGTTTAACTTTTTTTTTCTTTTTTTTTAGAGCAGAATATTTGAATTTTATCGTATATGCCGGCTCCTGCGATATGTATAGGATAGGCTTGTGCATGTTAGTTATGACAATACCATAAAACTGTTTCCGTTCAGTTTCTTTAAAATATCCAGGAAATTTGCCACAAAAAAAATGTAATAAGAAACTGTACATAGTTATCAACAAACTGAAAGGAACCGGGCTTAAGAATAGAAAAATTTGCAAAGGCTGTTACATCCAATTGCGGAAAACTATGAGCAGCAGAGAAGCGGATAAAAGAAGTGTGACGAGAGGGTTGTGTTTATTGCGTTTTCCTGTATTTCGTAACTAATTCGATTCAATAAAGTAACCAATTATGATTGAGATTATTTTATATATTTTTAAGGATATTTCTCATAAAAAACGTGTTCATAATTTTATCATGTTTTTATTACTAGTGCTTCTTTTAGCATTAAGCCTTTATTATTATTTTTATTGTTTTTCTGATATATTTTACAATAAAAATAAAAAAAATCATTATTTATTATTCAATGTGCTAATTGTTGAAAATAATATGATTTGTTTTTAAATTGTAATACTGAAAGAAAGTCCTTTGATGTGCGGTTCTGATTACCGGAGGTTTGTACGACTCCATTCAACTAAATGACAGCTTCTACGAGCTATCATGTAACTACATGAAAAACTTGTAGTTGTTTGCTCATTCACCCATAAATTGCTAGCATCCTACGTGAGTTAGCTTACTGGGCTTCCGGTATATGTAACGCATACAAAGCAAAATACACAATTCACATGCCGCTGAAAACGTGATATACAAGTCCAAATAAAATGCAAAGCTATGTCACATATTATAAAGAAATATTTGCCGTTTACGTCTATATGAACTGCAGCAAGCGGAAACCCCTGCAAGTGTACCATATCCAAATATTTCCTTTATTTATGCAATAAAAGTAATTAAAAAGTTCTATATAAATTCTGTCGAATTTTTATTAAATAAAATTATTCATAAACTCTGTAATGAGTGGAAGAAGAAGATCCCTTCCCAATTTGGTTGGTATTTGGCAAAGTAGGCAGCCTGTATTGCCAAATTCCAAACATTATTGCATTAGACAAAAACTGTAGAAGTTAAAAAAAGGCATTCAGACATAGATTCTGAATTTATTTTAGTTAATTCCCAGTAAAAAAACATAGAGGTAATTTTGAAGGAATTTATTATTACAGAAAGATTTTAGTGAACCTTAATCTAAGAAAATAAGAAGAATTAAATCTATAAAACAATTTATATATATATATGGGTGGTGATAAAAATTAATAATGCTACAATAACGAACACTTTAAACAATAATTAATTAACTACCTACAGTTGAAACGGTATCCGTTCCAACAGACTTCTTTAATTAGGTTAATTTAATTTTCATTCTTACTGTTTCTGTATTTACTTCATAATCATAAAATACTTTGCGTGATTTAAAAGCTGAAGTTGAGTTTCAATGGTTGTAGAGACAAGAAAGAAAACAGTTTTAATTCAATCATATCATAGTGGACTTGTTTGATTGGTTTGTTATCGTTACCCATAAAACATAACTAGACAGAAAACTCACCTAGTTCTACTAATGGACGACAAAATACCACGAGGTAATTGTACGACGATAAACTAAAAGATTTCGGAAAAATAAACCCTATAAATTCTGGAATGAATTGTGTAAATTTCCTTGTAGAATATCTTCAAGGTGATCTGTTCAAAATCTCAACATAACATAAGATTTTTACTTTCTCTTAGTAAGAGAAACTATTTGTAATCGTGTCAAATTTTCGATACCGAGTTTTCACCGGAAATATCCGTTTTGAGGTTCCCTGAGGCCAAAAAAGTTATGGAACAACATAGCTCAATAACGAAAAACCGCAGAAAGTTGAAACTTGATATTCCGTTTAGGTATCACCATGGGATCTGACTGTACCTTATCTGTCAAAATACCTCAACTGGTACCACATTAAGGATCCCCCACACCGACGCGAAACATTCGCTGCCGCGGCGGACACGGAACCGCAGCGGAACAATAGTCATGGCGGTATATGCATGTATTCACACTAAGTGAGGCGAATTCCGCAACTATGGCGGCAGTACAGCGTCGTTCCGCTCCAACGCTGCATGCAGAGTTTTTTCCGCTGCCGCTATTGTTCCGCAGCGTAAATGGTGTTTTCTATTTACGAAGTTCTAATTACGTGTTCTATTACGAAGTTCATTAATTTCATGAATCCATTTCCTTTTCTTTTTACTTCTGAAATAAAAAAATGGTATTATTATTATTATTATTATAAAAATCCAAATTGCTATTTCATCCAAATTCATCCAAATTGCTATTTCAGTTCATTAATCAATTCTATCATCTAAATAATGTTAATTAGAATTAAATATGTTGTTGAAATTTCGAGTATAAAAAAATCGGATGACCGGAAGTGCGTTTACTTAACCACTTTACTAAATGACTTTCCACTTTTTCGCGATTTTCTCAAAAATAGCTTCTACGATTTTCTTAAAACATATTATATAAACTAAACATACAAAGATCTACAACTTTTATTTAAAACATTTCTTTAGGAAAATTCGTTTAATGAACTTTAGGGGACGGGGGGGTATGTTTTTCTGAAAAGTGCTAGCATAGTTGATTATACAATTCTATCATCCAAACAAAATTAATTAGAAATAAATGGATGGCCAAAATTCCGAGTTTCAAGGAAATTAGTTAACCGGAAGTGCGCTTTTACTGAACAGTAGTTTTTCAGTTTTGACGAATTTCATTAAATTTGGTACACAAACTATAAAATTTGTCAATTATCATTTTGAGAACTGGAGTAAGAGAAAGTTGTGTGAGTGTTTCACACCAGATTTTTTTTTTTTTTCTTCTTAAAAAGAATAATTAATTTTGTTAAAAGCACAAAACAAATTTGGGAGAAACATAATTTCCGGATTTATGGGACTTAAATAAATGTATTTGTGATGTAGCTTCCCGATCTAAAAAAAAAAAAAAAAAAAAAAATATATAAATTTGTGAAACACTCGCACAACTTTCTCTAGCTGCAATTAATACTAAATAACTAAATCATGTATATGTGAATGTAATAACTTGTGGCGTACTAGTACCACATCTATTTCAACTAGTAAAAATTTGTTCCATTTTAATCTAACTGTGGCAGACACCCCACCCAATACCGCTCTAAAATCAATTTTTTGTAGAAATAGGTTTCAAATAAAAGTGATATGTATCAATGCAGTATCTATCCAAGTTTGAAGAAAATCGTAATCAAAAATCTATTCTATAAAACTGCACTTTCTATTTCTTCAAATTTAGAATTCCACTAACTCTTAGTATATTAATGATGCATTTGTGGTAAAAATCATACAAGGTACTGGAAGTAGTATTTTAGAGGAAAGCTTGACGCTACTGCCCCCCCCCCCCACAGTCCCCCCAAAAAATAAATTTTCCCAATAAACCAACCACCACAACTACTAAGTTTAACCCTCCAGTGATTTTTCATGATGATTGAGATGTATTGTTCACACACACAGACAATCCGCTAAAAAACGTTTTTCATCAAATTGTGAGAGGGAACTATCAAAACTCAATTTACGAAAATTTAACACTACTGCAAGATTTCCTCTTACTAGATGTAAGTGAAAATAAAGAATCAATAAATTACTTATCCAAATTGAAGAAAAAAAAAAAAAATCCTAACATACAGAGGGCCAATTATATTCATCAGCAAATAAAAAAATATTACAATTCCAACATTAAAGTTTCATAAAAAAAAAAAAAATAAGAAAAAAAAATAGGATACAATGGAAAAAAAAAAAGGGAAACCTCAACAATGAATGAATGAATGAATGATTATGGTATATTGTTTGGGTTCAAGCGTGGGTTGTTTTTTTTTTTATTGAATAGAATAAAGAACTAAATAAGGTTTGTTAACTGTACATGGAGGAGAACAAAAATACGCAGAGGGTAATATAATTCTCCACAAACATCCCCCATGACATAAAGTACAAATGTCCCCTCCCTCTCCCTTGCTGTTGTTCGTGAAGTATGTTTCAATAAACCACCATTTTTCTATAGATCATAATATCTGGATATAAATAGTGAAACTAATGACGTTATATGTTTCTAAGTCAATAAAATTATGCATTATAATAAAAAAAAAAATCTGGTGTGAAATACTCACACAACTTTCTCTTACTCCAGTTTCAAATGATAATTGACAAATTTTATATTGTGTACCAAATTTAATGAAATTCGTCGAAAACTGAAAAAAACTGTTCAGTAAAAGCGCACTTCCGGTTTACTAATTTTCTTGAAACTGAATTTTGGCCATCTATTTATTTCTAACTAATTATGTTTGGATGATAGAATTGTATAATCAACTAGGATAGCACTTAGAGAAAAACATAACCCCACCCCTCCCCTAAAAGTGCCCTTAAAAGAATTTTCCCAGAGAAATGTTTTAAATAAAAGTTGTAGATCTTTGCATGTTTAGTTTATATACGAAGTTTCAAAAAAATCGTCGGAGCCATTTTTGAGAAAATTGCGAAAAAGTGAATAAATCATTTAGAAGAATGGTAAAGTAAACGCCCTTCCGGTTATCAGATTTTTTTCAACTTCGGAATTTCAACAACATATTTAATTCTAATTAACATTATTTAGATGACAGAATTGTCTAATAAACTGAAATAGCACTTTAGATGGAAAACTAACCCCACCCCTCCCCCCAAAGGTGCCCTTCAGTGCATTTTCCCGGAGAAATTTTATAAATAAAAGTTGTAGCTCTTTGTATATGTGATTGATGTTCCAAGTTTAAAGAAAATCGTTGGAGCCATTTTTGAGAAAATCGCAAAAAAGTAAAAAAATCTAACTAGTAAAGTGGTAGTTCCGGTTGAGGAATTTTGACAGTTAATGTACTGTCATATCCCATGGTGATACCTTAACGGAATATCAAGTTTCAACTTTCTACGGTTATTCGTTTTTGAGCTATGATGTTCACATACACACACACAGACCATTTGCTAAAAACCACTTTTTTGGACTCAGGGGACCTCAAAACGGATATTTCCAGTGAAAACTCGATATCGAAAATTTGACACGATTACAATACTTCCTCTTTCTAGGAGTAAGAGAAAGTAAAAAAAGAATATAACGCTAATAAGTGCATAGAACTGTATTATATATTCTGGTGATAACCAATACAAGGAAAAGTGATAAATATAAAAAATAAGATAACAATATATCCCGGTGTACTTGAAGAGGAGGAACAGACAGACAACTGTACAGATATTGCTATACATTACAAGGAGGAGTTGGTAAAGAGATACTGCGCCTCACTCTCGAGAGAGAGTGTTTGTATGTAAAATAAGAAACAGATATCTTAAATAGAAAACATAACACAACATATGGATATAATAACATTTTATCGCATCTATATCTATATATATATATATATATATATCTATACACCAACTAGTACGCACTGTCTGCAATAGATAGTTAAATAATAATAATAATAATAATTAAAATTTCTAATAGAAATATTCTACTAGGCTGACCTAAAAAAATAAATTTTACAATATAGTAATTGGTAGAATACCGTTTATACAAAATTCAGTTAGGTCAATAATAAGAAAATTTTCTAGAATTGAATTAGTTTAAAGAAGCGCTGCAATAACATTGATGAATATAATGTAAAACACCGAATGTGTTTTTAAACTAAGAGCGTATCTGGTGCTAATATATCTCAATAGAAAACTTTTTATTTTTAATTGAAAAAACATTAAATAGGTGTATTGTTGGTTTAAAAAACACAGTGATCTCATTTGAACGTTTCAACTAATAACAATTTAGTGACAGTTGTTGTATTACCAACTACGTTAATAATTTTCTGTTCTTCATTGCTGGTGTAAGAGAAAATATTGTGACAGTGTCAAATTTGGTGTTATTGCCAGCTATATGCTCCTCACTAAGGAATCCGACAGGAATTTTCAGTCAAAATCCCTTAATACCAAGTGTAACAATATTGGACGAATTTAAATTTCATTTTATACACATATATGGACCTGTTTAATACTAATGGGTGCCCGAAGGCGTGGGACCTAAGTTAATATGCCTCTTATCCCCCCACAATTAAAATTTTTAAAATAAATATATTCTCTAAGTGAATTTAAATAGCTTTATAATATCACAGCGATTATGTATAAATCAATTATTTATTTATCTAGATTAAATGCTAAACTCATATGTTTTAACTTATAACTGGCACAGTACTGATGTGTTCTCCTTGGTGTCTACAACAAATTTCTCTTAATAAAATGATCTAGAATAAAGGCAAATCTCTATCACTGGCATGAGTTTATGATTCCTGAAGCAAGTGTTCTGGCTTTGAAAGCAGAATGCAGACTGTATCGTTTGAAGGCAGAAGGCACACTGTTCTACAGGAATGCCCTTTTTAGCAAAGGATTTTCTTTTACAAAAGAGTTGGCCTAACGGGTTTTTGTGCCTTTGTTTTCCTAATAGCAATGGCCTCAAATTACAGTACCTGACTCCCTTCACTGCACCAAGATACATTTAAAACATTAACAAAATTAGATTTTTGATACTATAAAATATTCCAAACTATCATTCAAAACTATTATTTTCTTTTATTTCTTTCTTCCATAACACTACTATATCTTAAGATATCCCTAATCTCAAGCGTTCCCTTGTGAGAGTGTTGCCCTCTCAAATATATGGAACCTAGTACTGATGAAACGGGGACACTGTCCTAGATAGAGACACACCCTTTCCCTGACTCCCTCGTCATAATTCTGACATAAAGCGAATTTACTAGAACTAACAATTGTATCTTACTCAGGGAGAGAAGATATTTCAAATCCCCCCCCCCCCCCCCCGGTCTTATACCTTTTATAAATCTTTTGGTCAGGATACATTCCTCCCTGTCCCTCCAGAGCTTCTCCAAAGACCTTTTCCTCCAAGGTTTAACTTCCTTGTTGCAAAATTACTTGGTGACGGCTACTGCTGGTTTAGAATCACAAAATCATAATGAGGATCCCACTCACTCGTCCGCCCTCTCATTGCCCTGTATACTCTGATGTCCGAGTACCCATACAGCCCCATTCTGTTTACCTCAGTGAGGCCGTGAAGAGCTCTCATACATTCCTCCAATAAGTTAGAGCTCTTGCACGGCTTATTCAAAACCTTTAGTGCTTTATTACCTTGAATATCCGAAAATATACTTATATCTTAACCATTCCCCTGCCGCTCTTCCATCAAGCAGCAAAATTCAATGATACCAATGATCTCATTGCAAATCATGGAAAACAACGACCATATCACCTAAAGCTGTGTTCAGTCCCTATAGCCAAGTTCTTAGTCAAACCAGTTTCATTTTGTCTCTAGCCGACAGAGTATCAGCAAGTAATGCCATTATTTTCCTGATCTATCACTTTTATTTCAAAATTATTTTCTGTGAAAGTTAGTTTCCGTTGTGTTCTGCCTTCCCTCTAATACAACTATTCGAAGTACTGCATGGTTAAGGAAAATTATAGCAAGTGTATAACTATATATGTAACTAGTGTCTTTTTTTTTACAAGTAGAAATATTTTTTTTAATCTATTACAATAGAATTACGAAATATCTAGCCTCCGGAGGCGATAACTGTGACTAAATAATATGTCTGCCTTAAAAAAAGCACTTATATATATAAAATACATACACACTAAATAATAACTATACAATATAACACATGTAATTATGTCTTTATTATTTAAGTGCATAGTATATCATATTATGCAAGTGTATTTTTATTAAAAAAGCCCCATAAAAACCAGAAAGGAAATTAAACTTTTTTTTATTAATATAATAAAAATTATATAAGAACTTATTATAAAAAGATAATATAATAAATACAAATAATAAATTTAGTTGTTTTTTTTTTTTAACTACATGCACGAATACAATTACTTTACAATAAACATCTTTTATAACAAAAACCATAATCCAATGTCACGCTTTCTTCATAACTAAGTTGCGATTTTATAATAAATAATTAATTACAACTGGTTTTATTAACACATATATATTATAGAATTATTATTTAATTGGTAGAAAAGAAATAAAATAATAATTCATTACTAAAATATTATATTTTGAGTTGAAACATATGATCAGAAAGAACTATGAACCGACGTCATCATACCGACGAGCTAGCTACATTAAGGTTACCAAATGTTAAGAAAGGTGGACGCTCAACACTAGGGGCAGTTGTTTTGTGCGACTGTATGGAAATATCACCTAGTTCCTAGACCCAGTTTTGGTACTGCTACCGTCTTCAACAACTTGAAAGTCTTGGTAATTTAAAGAAAATCTTGTGATATTTTTAATTTTCCTTAAGATTATATAAGTAATTGAACCGTATAAAACAAAGTCTACTGCACCCGCTCTTTGTAATTCCAACAACGGGCCCGAGCAGCTTTGCTTAATTTCAACCGGAAATCGGCTCTAGGTACATCACTGGATTCACCTGGTTGTGGCAAGCAGCTACCTTCTTTGGCCAAAATCTTCGCAGTCTCGTTTCCTGCTAGGCAGCAATGGCTAGGAATCCACTAGTACGCCACCCGCCATCCGTGCGTAGCAGGTTTTCCAGGGAACATTTTGTTCTCTCTGCTCTTTGATTTATGTTTCTATCACTGCGCGAAAATCTACTAAGAAAGCAGTCATATATAGGGCCAATGTTTATTCTGGTGAGGGCTAACGACCGCTTCTACCTCGTCATCAAAGTTAGTTGCTCTTCCCCCTAAGGCCACTCTTACCTGCAAGAAGCCTTCATAATAATACATCCCTCCATCTACAGCTTTCCTATCCGGGTTAGCTGGCCCATCTGTGTAAATGTGCAACTTCTTTTCACGAGAGTAACTTACATAAACAAAGCTAGGGTAAAACTTTGAGCATTTCTAATGGCAACTCGCATTTTTTTCCCATCTAGACCGACTGAGAAAAGATTTTTTAAAAAAAGAAAAAACTAAGCCTCTAAAAACCTGAAAAAGCCGGTTTTAACCTATTTCTTTCAAATTCGAAAATCAAATAGCAATACATTTATTGTAGCTCAATATTACACAGTTGTAGTACTGTTCACTGCACACCAGAGGCACATTAGAGAAAAGATTAGTGTTGAAGTTCCCTCAGAACTTCCAAAAACCAATTTTCCTGGAAATGATCTAGACAAAAGTGATAGGCCTTTAGCCCGGTGGCTGTACAGCGCAACGTGAGATTTTTCGTCTTAGAAATACGAGTAGTTTGTTCACTCAGAGGACCTCAAAATATACTTGGAAAATTATGCACGATCAATCACTTTCTCTTACAGAATCAGAGAAAATAGAAAATAAGAAAATGTCTGGTTCATTTAGGTACGGCTTAACTTCACAGATGAATAGATAGGGTAGTTTCCATTTGGGAAATAGACATATATCTCCCCTTGTATATAGAAGAGATAAGTAATTGTTTTCCACCTTCTTCAACAAGATTCATGGACCGTTCTGTTGTTAAAGGGGAGTAGAAGAAGAAAGACCTGCATCCAGTTTAATTAAACCTCTTGTATTTTACACCCTTTCCTTTTATAATTTCACCGTATAAAACCAGTTGGTGTTAGAGAGGTAATATTCTACTGTTCCTGCTCTAAAAAGCTTTCTATCCCTTTGTTGATCATTGTAAAAGAGGGAACTATATTATAATGAATGATAAGGAAACTGTAGGTAATAAAAAGGAAGTTGAATAAGATGGAAGAGTATCGTGTCAAGATAAATAATCATTCATTACATCCGACGATAGATACACGATAGAAGTTCATCTATAAAAAAAATAATGTTTTATAGAAACCACAGATTAGAGATAAGGGTGGTGGTGATGATGGTGGAACCATTGAATATATTGAAATAGCATTATAGAAGGAACATGAAAGCCTCAGCCACCCTGAACCCAACACAAAAACCGATTTTTTCTGAAAATTGTTACTAATAAAAGTGTTAGACTTCAATATGCCCCGTACTATTATAATTTCTCTTAATAATAGTAAAAGTAGTCAAAGTAATCAATAAGTAAAATGTAAAATAATTTATTTTAATATCAAAACTAGACAGTAAGTAAGAACAATGGCGTCTGACAGTCGGACACAAAAGTGCTGATCAATACACACAATAGTATCAATAAAACAATTATTATCAAACTAACACAGGTCAGCGCACTTCGACATTTAACTTAAAAAAACAATTTAAAAAAACTTCATGTTTCTGCCAATATCATAACACCTAATGTATTTTGCATTAATAAAAAATATAAATGTATTTGATATGTAAAGAATGAATTTATTTAAATTAATCATATAAGCAGAATAATTAAAGTAGCATTAGCTATCTTAAGCTCTATATTTTTAACGATTTAGCAATAAAAAAAGTTACATATTCAATAATACTAAGTAAATAGTGATTTATGCGACAAGAGAGTACAGGGCCATTTTGAGTTAAGGTTTGTCCAAAAGGAGAGGTTATAAAAGCATTTTATTCTGACGATAAATAATTATTATTATTTTTTTTTTTTACGACAGTTATAACTATTTAAGACAGGATATAAAACAAAGAATGTGAGGTAATTTATAAAGAATGTTGTACATTCAAAAGGAGAAGGTTACCTTCGGAAAGGTTATAGGATAAAATAAAGTTAAGCAAAATTATATTATCTTTTCCGCTATTATTTAATTTATTGTTACCATGATTTTAAAATGTTTAATATAATTTTATATGTATATATGACTAATTTTCAACAACCTTAAAATTTATTTAATTACTGTTAAGATGGTAACACTGTTGTTGTGGTGGTTGGTTTTAGGCGACACCCATTTACAGATCATTTGCTAAAAACATTTATTTCGTACCCAGGGGGCTTCAAAACATGTATTTCTTACTAACATAACCTGAAAGTGAACATTTAATGCTTAAATAGCTGTTTAACGACTTTTTTTTTTAAATAAAATTTCTCAAACCTTACTTAAAATATATTCGAAATCGTCAAATCGTTTATTATGGATTTGTGACACTTAGCCTGAACTAAACAGATAATTAAACGAACTAAATTAGATTGGATTATGATTATATAAATAATAAATTTTTGTAAAATATAAATAAATCATAATATACTAATTGTATTTTCATGTATAATAATTATTAATATTATAATGGTGGTGTTATGGTTAATTATTTAAAACAGTATCAGAGTCTTTTAGGGAGACCATGGAGTTTAATTAATTTTTTTTATACACACAAAAATTTTGTTTGTGGTAGTGGCTAACTCAGGCCCCCCCCCCCTTCCATGGGCTAGAATAAATATTATATATATATATAAAAATATACGGCAAAAAATATATACGGGAATTTTTTTTCTCTCTTCCTTTTTTTTAATCCCGCTTGCTTTAAGCAAAACCATGATCACATTTGCGTGTGTGTGTGTGAGAGAGAGAGAGAGAGAAAGAAGAGTTAAAAATAATAAGTTTTTAATTCACTGACAAGACAGATGTACTCATCTCGCCAGCGAGTAGTTGTGGTCGGTTATTATTTATATAAAGTATACATAATGAAGAATGACTCCGTACTAACTTATTCTCCCCTTCCCTTTCCATATTTTTCTCATGGAATTTGTTTTCCCTCGAATAACTTCTTTTTTTTTACAATTTTTTTCTAAGTCGGAGAGAATTTTCCATTATCTGGTTTAACTGGTAACTGGGTAGATAATTCCTATCTAGTATGAAACATCAGTTCTATTCTACACTTGGTTTTGTTTATCTAAGATAGACGGGGTTACTTTCAAAATGGACTATTTATAAAACCCTTTTGTGTGTAATTTTTAATAAAATAATAATAGACAAAAAAAAATGAAATTTTAAAATAACTATCTGGCGTTCAAATTGATCTTTCTCCAGTTCAAAATTAATGACACCATTTCAGTTCCACAGCATCAATTTTTTCTATTTAGAAATCACGAAAAATCACTCTTGTTTTGAAAAAAGGTTTTACGTGGAGTTTGCTAGAGCGTAAGTTGATGCGAAATGCTTCGACAGCTTCCGGGAACTGTATGCAGGTGGCGCTCTATGGTTGAGTGGGGCACGCCTAGTTCACTTGAAAGATGTCTGGCACTAGTGCAAGGATCTTCTTTTACAACCCTCAGAAGTGCTGAATCTAAGGAAAGAGGACGCCCTAGACGAAGCTTACTTCCCAGGTTCATTACTACCCTCTCTAAATTTTGTGAAACAAGACCTGTGCTACCCACATAGAAACATAGCTACCCCTTCTAACCTATTTATTTCGAAACCGACGTTGTGGCGTATTGCGTTTTTTTAAAGTAAGGACACAAAATCGCCCTAATTTCTAGATTCAACTCTTTCATTCTTTATAAATCGCTCAAAACTCACTTAGATCTTTCCATAAGAAGCTGATACAAGCATAAATTGAAAGTAAAAGGGTATACCTAATAAAGAACTTTTGGTAAATATAGTTGGTGAACAGTACAAAGTACACTTTGAGGTTTAAGAGAAATACTTCCTCTAAAGCGATAGAGAAAGTAAAAAAAAAAAAGTACGAACTTCTGCTACACCCTATAATCATGTACAAATATAGAATATTCGCTAAAATCAATTTTTTCGAGTGCATTACAAGACATTTTTTTTTTCGAACTTCAAACAAAAGAAGAACCTATAGAAATCTTAAGGATATACAAACAAATTACTCTACATTTTCCTCATCCAGTAATTTCAGATGCAAAATATGAAAAGTGCAATGATACTAATCGAAATTAATAAAAATTGAAGCTCTAAGAGCTTGAAACTGAATCAGTTTGAAAAAAGAATTTGCATCTATTTATTTTTACTTTCTCTTACACCTAGTAAGTAATAAGTATTGTAATCGTGTCAAATTTTCGATATCGGGTTTTCACTAGAAATATCCGTTTAAGGTCCCCTGAGTCCAAAAAAGTGGTTTTTAGCAAATGGTCTATATATATATATATATATATGTGTGTGTGAACAGAATAGCTCAAAAACGAAAAACCTCTGAAAGTTGAAACTTGTTATTCCGTTTAGGTATCACCATGGGATCTGACTGCACCTTATCTGTCAAAATTACTCAACCGGAAGTACCACTTTACTAGTTTTTTTTTTACGTTTTTGCATTTTTCTCAAAAATGGCTCCGATGATTTTCTTCAAACTTGGTATATCAACTACACATACAAAGATCTACAACTTTTATTAAAAACATTTCTCTGGGAAAATTCATTTAATGGCACTTATAGGCGAGAGATGGGGGTTACGTTTTTCTCTAATGTGCTAT
This sequence comes from Triatoma infestans, assembly GCA_011037195.1. Lineage (NCBI taxonomy): Eukaryota > Metazoa > Arthropoda > Insecta > Hemiptera > Reduviidae > Triatoma > Triatoma infestans. The sequence goes on along the minus strand of JAAEAF010006178.1, from coordinate 49,659 downwards.
CATAGTTGATTATACAATTCTATCATCCAAACAAAATTAATTATAAATAAATAGATGGCCAAAATTTCGGAGTTTCAAGAAAATTAGTAAACCGAAATTGCTCTTTTACTAAACAGTTTTTCACTTTTCGACGAATTTCATTAAATTTGGTACACAAACTATAAAATTTGTCAATTATAATTTGGAGAACTGGAGTAAGAGAAACTTGTGTGAGTGTTTCAGACCAGATTTTTCTATTTAGAATATAGAAGTATGGAAAGAATTGGATAAAACAAAAACATAAATAACGAAATACTGTGAATAAAAGAACTGAATGAATCAAATCTTGGAGATCTATATATATATATATGTATATGCATAGTGTGAACATTAGCAGAGATGAATAAAGTGTGAGAAAGCATTCACCTGTCTGCCATTTTGCTGTTAATACTTTCATCATCATCACACCAGAGTGCAGCACTCTTTTCAATACTAAATCCCATTCAACAATAACTACATTGTTGTACCACTACTTTCATAATGGATCGTCTAAATAGAAAACAAGAAAAAAGAAGTCATCGCAATTTCCGGTTTATTATTTTCCTTTTCTCTCATCCTTTCTCACTCATACAATTTCCTACTTTTATTTTGCAAAACTAGAATGGTATACGCCCCTCCCCCTTGCCTGCCTAAAGCTTTATTAAATGGAATACTTAATAAAGGTCAAATCTCAGACTACAAGCTGTACAGAAACTTGGATAATTCAGATACCTAGAGCAATTAGCATGCAAAACATTCATTCCAAGTTCAGAAAGCAGTACACCATAGCTGAGTGCACCTAATCCATACTAATCCTGTAGTGAAGGAATTATTCAAGTTTATATTTAGACTACCATTTCTAATGCTAATTTCACAGCGAATTTAGGCGTTACATATTGCTAAATATAACTATCATGGAACAAAAGTCAAAATGTGGGGCAAACATTTCTTTGTTAAGTTAAAGAAACTTAAGAAATATTTTAAAAATATATATATGACTTTAACAAATATCACTTTAATTTATATCGCTATTCTTTTTAGATAATGAAGAGACTTTTAATTTATTTATTATTTAAAATAACTAATAAGGAAGATCGCGTAGGATTTTTGGGTCAAAGAAAATAAAAGGAAAATGGGAAAAATCAGGAATAATGCGGAACTAAGAAATCTGTACGATACACCAGATTTGGTTGAAGTGATAAAAGGGAGAAGTTTGGAAAAAAAACAGGTCGGTAAAGAGAAGCGATTTTTGATAAGCGACCGGAAGGAGAAGAGAAGGAAGGTTGGCAGGCCGAGGAAAAGATGGCTGGTGGATTTGGAAGAAGACAATCGTTTACTCGAATTAAAGTGCTGCAGAATAAAGACCCAGAATAGAGCGGAATGGAAAAAGGTTATTTTGGAAGCTAAAGCCCTTCACGGGCTTTAAATGTTAAGAAAACTTTTTAAACGTTAAAATAAAACTTGTAATACAAAACCCTGAATTTGTAAAACCGGAATATTACATTCAGTGGCGGCTGGTGCACGATCACATTCACGCGGAATCCCATGGAAGAAACAACTTAATTACACGGTGCATTACTCTGAATTTATTCCTCTAAATTATTTCATCCCAGTTTTTCAACATTGACACTACAGGCGTGTGATGCATTTTAATCGCACGTGGGGTTAAGTGCTGCGATAGGTCAAACAGTAAAATGAAGGGTAAGCAGGATAGAAAGGACTAGTAGTTGCCGGGGAATAGTAATCTGGAAGGAAAGTGAAGCCCACTTAATGTATAAGGGCCTCGAAGTCTACTATCTACACACAGGAATCCGTACCGCTTTAATTTCACACATTTTCCCGAGAAAACTGATTTTTAGATAAATGTGGAGAATTGTTGGGGTTAAAAAAATATTATATGCAGTTTGGTTGTTACTGGTGCGCTTTACTGGGACTACATGTATAATCATTTCTCCACCTGCCATGGCTGGTAAATAGGTACTTCTCCTCCTACCACCACTATATTCCTGTTAGGGCAAATATGTTAAATTTGAGTTTAAAGACAATTTGTCATTTCATATATAATCGTATTCTGTAGGGAAGTGATTAGCTCAGTGGTTAGCGGAGTGGAATCCCACGCGGAGAACCCGGATTCGAGTCCAGCTGTGCTGTCCTTAGATTTTTTTCTTCCTAGAAGCTGCTATAGCTCACTGTCCGGTGATGGACAGTGTTGTATGTAGCTTCGAGAACACTGTTCAGAGGCCGGCAAGGCACTGAGAAAACTCCGGGCGCCAATGACCATAGATGTTAGCGCACGTTAAATTAAAAAAAAAAAAATTGTATTATGTAAACGGCATTAATAGAAACCTGTAAGAGTGTTTCACACCTTACTTTTTATTTTAGTTTAAAGAAATATATTTATTTCCAAGAAAATAAAGTGACCTATGAAATATTTCTCTTATAAAAGTTTTATTTATGTAGTATATATATTTATAATTTTGGACTTTAAAAGATCATATCTTGCAGGACTATTGTAAGAAGTTTTACTAATACATGTCCTGCAAAATAATATAATATAAAATAAAATTGGTTAGCATTTATATGATTAGATAGAATACGAAATTGAAGGAAATTGTTGAAGCGGAAAAGAGAAAAATTATACTTCCGGTTAATGCTTTTGACCAAAAACTTCGCATTAGATACGGTGTTTACATAAAAGGAATATTAAATTTGAACTTCTACAATTTTTTGTATTTGATATATTCTGTTCAGACACACACACACACACATACACATACATAAAACACATATTGAAATATTCGGACCATTCCTTAAAAACATTTCTTTATTTTCTCCGGTGACCTCAAACATATATTTCATTCTGATAAAAATTCACTTTAGAAAATTTGATAAGATCGTAATTAATAACAGACTTTCTATTAATTAAAATGAGCATAAACTTTATGTTCTAAACTAAACATCTATCACTGATAAAAAGAAAAAAAAAAAATACTGCAAAAAAGTCGTGTTTATTTTTCACGCTAAGTAAAAATCATATTTTCACAAATACGAGTATGTGTAATGAATTGTTTATTCATCAAACGAGAATAGAAGGGTTGGCTTTCATAATATTCATGATATAGCATATAATAACAACCATTTATTTTTCTTATATCGTATATATACGTAAAAAGTGTAATAATATATACAAAGTGTAATGTGGCGGGTATAATTAAGAATACCACACAGAACTGACCTCCTGTTAATGAGCAGGAACTTCAATATTTTGTTTATCTTTTTCGTCTATCCCTAGTTTGTATAATATTTATTAAAAATAAACTAGATCCTTATGTTTGTAAAACAGAGAAGAGAGAAAAAACAAATATTATGACGATCGTATATATAATGAAAAACTTGGTAGAATTAGTTCCAGCAATGTCCTCCCCACCCTCCCCGCACTGAATATAATAGAATATTAACTGGAAAGTTGCCAATTGTAATAACAAAAATACATATATTTTTGTTTCTATTAGCAAATCGGAATGCGAGGAAAATTGAAAACAAAACAATTTAAACTACTTAAGGCTTTTGATTATTATTATTATTATTTCAAAAATGCCATTAAAAACAAAAACTTAACGAAAGAATTTATTATTCTTACAACAAAATTATACCATGTTTATTTTGTTTTTTTTAAGTATTTTAAAGGAACCATTAAATTTCTTTTCATTGTGTTAAACAATTTGAAAAAGATAACAATATTGTACAGAATTGTAAGTATGTTTATCTGATCGTAGTAACTTATCTGAAGAGAAGTTTTGTAAGACGTTCCTTATCAAAGTATCATTTACTTCAACTGAAATTAACGATAAATCACGTAAATTGTCCAACTGAAGTTGCTCAGTTCTAACTGACGAATTTTTTTCCAACTTGGCACTTTTACTAAATGATCAGTTACACATACATAGTGTAATTAAATTGCATTAATTTTCAAGGAAAATATATTTTAAAAAAAAATATACCTAAACCAGCATTTTTTTTCCAGATTCTGAATGAAACCTTTACGCTAGACATATTTTATAATAATTCAAAATATAATAACCATTAAGTAAAGTGGTACTTCCGGTCAAGGAATTTTTTGACACATAACTTACAGTCGAAATTCATGGTGATAACTAAACGGAATAAGAAGTTTGAACTTTCTTCGATTTTTTTGTTACTGAGCTATGCAGTTCACATACATACATACATATAATTTTCTAAAAACCACTTTTTTTGGGACTAAGGGGACCTCAAAAGGGGTATTTTCGGTGAAAACTTGAAACAGAAAATTGGGCCAGATTATAATACTTCCTCTTACTTATTATTAATAAGAGAAAGTAAAAAAAAAGAGACAATTCTATAAAATGTTAAATTATATCGGATTAGACAGGAAACACCCATATCGCCTAAAGTTTATTTTAAAGAATGTTAACAATAGTAGATATACAATTACCAAACACAGTATATAACTGGTGATTAATAAGTTAAGAATAACATGATATTTTGATTAAAGTGAAACAATTAATTTAGACTTAGGTGTAGTTTGTCTAATTAAGTATGTATGTAGTTAGGAAACAATTTAATTTAAAATGAGATATAAACAAAACATTTTGCTGGAATAGAATTAACTGGAGAACATAATTTGAATTTGTTTTATAAATTAGAAAAGAATTGAAAAAAAAAAAATTAATTAACATTTCCTATGGTTATTATTAACTAAATACTTTTAATTAAAAAAAACACAAATTCGATAAAAAAATATTTGAAGAATAGCGTAACTTGGAAATACTAAATAGTTATGCTTTTCTATAGGAATGTAAATAAGAAATAAAATTAAATTAAACAAAACAAAAGCAGCGGTCAGCAATTATTTACTTATATGACAATAGAAAGGAATTTGTATTATTTACTGGTTTAATGGGAGCAATAAAAAAGAAAATATTTCTGCTTTAAATTTATTGTCTGTATTTATTACGGCTAGAGAAGAAATATAGCATAGTGCAAAACTTGATAGAAAGAATTTAACATCGCAATTACAATTTTTTGCCTCCACGATCCGAAAACTCAGCGAATTTTACCATACTTCTGATCAGTTATTTTCTAAAATTAGAATGTTTGGTATTTTAACAACATTTTTTGGGCTAAAAAATAGTTATTTATTTGACAAGTAAGATAAGTAGGACTTTTTACACACTCTAGTTCTGAGTTTGACCTTTGCACGCACGAGCGCAACGAGTTGTAAAAAAATATATCACTCGCGAGTTAAATATTAGATTTTTTTTTACTTTCTCAAACTCCTAGTAAGAGGAAGTGTTGTAATCGTGTGAAATTTTCGATATCGATTTTTCACCGGAAATATACGTTTTAAGGTCCACTGATTCCAAAAAAGTGGTTTTTAGCAAAGGGTCTGTGTGTGTGTGTGTGTGCGTGTATCGTATGTATGTGAACAGCTTAGCTCAAAAACGAAAAACCGTAGAAAGTTGAAACTTGATATTACGTTTAGGTATCACCATGGGATTTGAGCGTACATTATCTGTCAAAATTACTCAACCGGAAGTACCACTTTACTAGTTGTTTACTTTTTTGCGATTTTCTCTAAAATGGCTCCGACGATTTTCATTAAACTTGCAACATCAACTACACATGCAAAGAGCTACAACTTTTATTTGAAACATTTCTCCGGGAAAATACATTTAAGGGCACTTTTAGGGGTGGAGCGGGGTTATGTTTTTCTCTAAAGTGCTATCACAGTTGATTATACAATTCTATCATCCAAACAAAATTAATTAGAAATAAACATATGGCCAAAATTCCGAGTTTTAAAGAAAATTAGTAAACCGGAAGTGCGCTTTTACTGAACAGTTTTTTCCGTTATCGACGCATTTCATTAAATTTAATACACAAATTATAAAATTTGTCAATTATAATTTTGAGAACAGAAGTAAGAGAAAGTTGTGTGAGTGTTTCACACCAGATTTTTTTCTTTGCAATCGTAGTAAAATTGGTTCTTAATTAATATGATAATAAAAAAAACATAAAAAGGTGCAAATATTGAGTATGTATTTCAAATTCAATTCATGTATTTCCTCTTTCTCTATAACCTGTTCCATTTGATATAACCTGAAATCCGCTTTTTCTAGGATGTGTTTTGATCTTATTTTTGCATATTGCCGCTAGATGTCGGGGTAATTAGAGTTTGAATAATGTTATTTTCACACATTAGTAAGAGAAAGTAATGTGTAAACTCACTTGTGTGTAAATGTGTGAACTTTATTAACTAAATTTAGTGTAATAATATTCGTCACATTATTGAACGATTGCAGAAAAAAGGTTTTTATATTGGTTCTGTGTGGCTAATGCCATTCAAAGTAAAGTTATCTATACTGTATAATTGACTAGTACATATATAACACCAGCGCAGTTAATTGTTCACCACAAAATTTCATGTTCTGTAGAATGAATCTGCGAATTGTAGTAGGAGAAGGTATTTACTTTCTCTTATTCTTATAAAAGGAAATATTGCGATCATGTCAACAATTTTCGGGACTAAATTTTTACAGGAAATGAAACTTTTGAAATTCGCTGAATACGAAAGAAAAATATTTTTATGTTTTGATCTCTCTGCCTCTTTCTTTCTTTTTTCTCGCCCACTCCTCATTCTCACTCTCTTTCGCTCTAATTAGGAGACTTAAAATGTGATATTCCGTTTATAATCCACCATGGGTAGCGTCAAAAAAGATTTGGCTCAAAATCCATCAACCGGAAGTGTAACTCTCCATTTATTTAGTTATTGTAATGTTCTTGTAATCTACATTTATATTTCTACTTAATAAGATAAAATTTTTTATAAAACATTTATATTTTTTCCTCAGAGAAATAGATTTTTTTTTGGAATTTCCATGCGAAACGATGATCTCATGATTCTCAGTAGAATATTGCTTTTCAAAACATGATATAGTTCTCATAACTACAATATTTAAGTCTAAATTTCCAAGATTTTATCACCGATTTTATATTCAACTACCGATCAGAGAGCTCGTAGACTGGGACCACATTTATTTTATTCTGAATTTTTCTCATGTTTATAAATTAAATAAAATCCAAGGCAAGACACGAAAATTTATACCTAGTTAATTTATATCTCACAATACACCTAAGCTAAGCGGATGACACCAACTACTAAAGACAGTTTATTTATAATGTTTATAAAAAAATACTAAGATTGTTGAAAAATCAATTAACCGGAAATGCGACCCTATAGTTGTTTAAAAAAAATGGCGATTGGAAGGTTTATTCAGTTTTCACACGTTTTTTGTTTTGTTTTTAAATTGCATAGATACATATATATATGCATCACTTCCGTTTTTAACATTTTTAGGGAAATTTATATGAAGGCAAAAAAGTATTTATTACTTCTTTTTTTTTTTTTACACCTACAAGAGGAAATACTCCTCCCATATTTCACCGGAAATAAACGTTTTGAGGCCCATGTTTTGAGTCAGAAAAAGCGTTTTTAGAAAATGGTCTCTGTGTATGTTTATGTGAACAGCATAAATAGCTCAAAACTGAAAAATCGCATGAAGTTCTCAAACTTAATATTTTTATTTGGGTATCACAATGGGATCCAACAGAAGTAATGTGCGTCCTTAACCTCAACCGGAAATACCCACAATATTAAATGGATTTCTTCAGTTACTTACGATTTTCCTAGAAAACGGCTTTAGTTTTTATTAGAAGATTCTTTCATCCAAAAATATTAATTTAGAATTAAATATTAAATATTCTGAGTTTGAAAAAAAAATCGATCGACCTTAAAATGCGTATTTAATAAACAGTTTTTATTTTTATTTTTTAGATTTCTGTAATTTTCTCTATAAACATTTTAAAACTTCTTTCTGTAAAAATAATTGGTTTAAGGGGATTTTCGTGGAAAGTTATTAATTAAGGTTAATTTTTCCTCAAAAAAAAAAGTGTTATTTAACACTTAGATTTTCCCATTGATATAACACTGATGACAAAAACATCCAATAAGAATTACAAGTCTAAAGGAAATTTGTAAAATTGATGGCAATGGAAACTGCAATAAGAGAAAAAGACATTTGTCTGTTTTATACACTAATATTTCATTATTAAACACGCAACTATGATTAAACATTTGTCAATTATATATAACTGTCCAATTCTACAGATTGAAGGAATATTGTACGCAAGTATTTTCACTTTGGAAAAAAAAAAGTTATGATATTTATATGAGTTTTAATTTCAATTAAAATTGGATTTTATAATATTCCAAAACAAAAAAAACAATCAAGAATTTATTAATGAGATTGTCTAAAAACCTAGCGCCAGACGTTATTAATAATACTGTGAGGGTATTGCACTCATGAGAATTGTTAGTGCACATAATGCAGAATGATAAGGAGTTTTTTATTTATTTATTTCTTAAAATATGATTAACCTAATTAGAAATTTAAATGAGTTAAATCCATATGAGGCTGCAAGGGAATTAAATTTGTTATAACATAAATAAATTGTAAAACAAAATAAATAATAAATTGAGAATTTTATTATAATTCTAAAATTTACGTCTATGAAAATAATAATCGTTAGGTAAATTCTATATTTATGTGAAGAAAATTTGGTTAAAACTGGGTAGATATTTTTGTGTTCTATAGTAACGTCAAACAAACTAAATTTGAAATATCTTTTGTTAATGGTTTGACTTTAGAGTAAAAATGAAATTTAAAAAAAACAAAAACATAAATATATTATTTTTAAGTAAATTATTTTGATTCTATATTTGTTTACTTTATTAACAAAGACTGGGCGAGTTTTAATGATAAAAGCACTTTATGATAATAACGTGTTTAAAGCGAACTATTTTATCTTCCGTATTTGATTGAAACTAAATCGCCTAAATAAGACTACTGAGCAGCTTCTGCATTAGGACGATGCTCTAAATATTATATAAAAATAAATAAATAAATAAATCAGCACAAACCATGCTAGGCGTAATATCCCAGGCACTTTTCGCTCTTCTTGGTGGAGGCGGTGGTAATTGTCCACCTCCACCGCCAAATCTTTTCTTGATCGGCCGTGATAACGAAGCAAACCATCCTTGTTTAACTGGTGCACCAGATTGTGGTAAACGTAGATGTTCAGATAAGGCCCGCTTAGTAGGCGGAGGTGGAGGCATATTATTATTAAAATACGAATCATACAAATATAGATCACATGTAATAAACACCAAACACTAATAATTTTTTCTCTCGAAAACACTTCTAATAGTTTAAATAAATAAAAAAAACTAACCCAAAAATATCAGCTTAAGACATTTTGTCACACACACACACCACAACATTAAATAAGAGAAGAATGCTAGAAAAACAATTGTTTCATGAAGTTACAAAAGAAAATTCTGGAAAAAAAAAAACAACAAAAACTTAGAATATGGACGTAACTGCGATGTACACACCATAACAGTCAACTAAACACTGTCTAGCAAGCTGTACACACTCCGCAGCCGGCTTTAACTCTCTCCCTTCTTCCGTACACAGTAGGGGGGAGAAACTCTGGCTGGTTGGCAGCAGCCACGTGCCCTAGACGATCACCCCCAGCTACCACTTCTGCACACTTACAACAACATATACAAACACACATACACACATAAAAACTGCAATCTCCATCCGTATCGGCCGATCTTGTGCGAATATTACCGAACGAACAAATTCCAGGATAGTAGACACCTTTTTCCTCTTACCTGTCACCCCGGCCAAAATAGTGGGTGACCCTCAGACCGCTACTGAAGATCCTTATCATCTTTTCGTATTCCTGTTGACTTCCTTTAATATTATTATTCTCAATATTTATAGCCAGTTAAAGGGTGAACTTCAGAAAAAATGTAAATTGATCATTTTGGATTCAATATTAATTTTTACTTTCTTAATATTTAATTGGATTCAATTTAATTTTTACTCCTTAATAAAAGGAAGTATTGTTTTTCTATATCAAGTTTTTCGACTGGAAATACATCTTTTGAGGTCCTCTGAATCTGAAAAATTTGTTTTTAGAAAATTGTGTATGTATGTGTGCGTAAGTGAATAGTACAGTTCAAAAAAGAAAAATCGTGGAAAGTTCAAACTTGACATTCCGTGTGGGTTTCACCATAACAAACAGGATCCGACAGGAAGTTACCTGTCAAAATTTCTCAACCGGCAGTAACATTTTATTCAACGAGATTTTTAGCTTTAATGATACTAAAATTTCGAGCTTGAAAAAATTAGTAGATCGGAAGTACAAAATTCCGAAAGTGTTTTCAATTTTCTACGATTTACTCCATAAATTTATGATACTAACTATTAAAAACTACTTAATTCCCGAGAAAACTGATATTAGAGAGGTATGATATTTTGATGGTCATTCACTCACTGATTTCATAATGCAAACTAAAAATATAAATTTGGAACAAATAAGTAAAAAATTGCAACGTGCCTATGATGCAAATATAATGATGAGACTATATTATAAATTATTTAGCAATGAGTCATGATACAAAAAAAGAATACACACCCTTCATACATAATTAGTATACAATAAAAGAAAGAGAGAGTGCAATGATGCATCACTTAAAATGAGCAATAAAGATGTTACACTGAAAATTATGGCGCAAGGTAAAAATAAAAAAATAAAAAGTTCAGCCAATTAATCAGACGATATATGGCGCCTCCTTTAAGTATATATTAGTTACGCATTTATTTCTTTTTCTGGCTTTCATAATATAGTAAATAGTTAATGGGTAATTGACTCAAATAGGTATGGTAATTAACTAATTATAATTTTAGACAATGAACACTAGATTTCTTAATGGACCATTGAAACTAAATGCCATGAACCAACCATTCGCGCATCTGTAAGTGAAGAAAGTGCATCGGAAATTCATTTTGTGTTATTGCTAATACGAAAAAATATTTATTGAGATTGCTCTATGTTTATCTATGTGTTTTTATGTATAGCATAACTCAAAAAGAAAACAAATTGGAACAAGCTTCAAACTTCAAATCACATTTCGATTAACATGAAGTGCATTCGACAAGATTGAGAAAACGGTAGCAATGATTTTCTGTCTCAACACTTAATATATTTTACTAATGCCAAAATAGGTTTCCCTTCTGATAGGAATTTGAAGACTTTTGTCTTTGGTCATTCCTACAGGGTTAGGTTGCCTTCTAGGGAAGATTGGTTAACCCTGGATCCGTCTGGTGTGATTCTTGAGAATTATCTCCGATGCTACACGGACGGTTCCAGGATGGATGGTAGGTCTGGGGCTGCCGTCTATTTTGAGACGGGAGATCATTTGGTAGCGCCTCTTGGTGAGTGGGCCACCGTTTTCCAGGCTGAGGTTTATGCAATTCTTTGCTGTATTTTGGATGAGAGGGTGCGTAACACTAATTTAAAAGGTGTTTGTATCTGCTCGGACAGCCAGGCTGCGTTGAAGGCGCTTAATTCATGTGTCTTCACTTCCAGATTGTGTTGGAATGTTCTAAAAGACTGGAAGATCTTTCTTCATTAAAGGATGTGCTTCTGGTCTGGGTTCCAGGTCATATGGGAATCTTTGGGAATGAGGAGGTGGATAGGTTTGCCAAATTAGGTGCCTCTCTCCCTTTCATTGGTCCAGAGCCTGCTGTTGGTGTGTCTTCTGGCACATGTTTGTCGGGCTTTCAGAAGTGGATGACCTCGCAGCACTCATCCTTATGAATGAGTGCAGTGGGTTGTCGGCAGTCTAAAATGCTCATTGGGGGTCCGGGTGGAGCTTTGAGTAGTGGGGTCCGATGTCTTTCACGGACCTCCCTCAGGTATCTGGTTGGATTTCTCACTGGGCATTGTGGTTTAAGGAGACATCTCTATATAATGGGACTTGTGCCTGACCCTTTTTGTAGAGTTTGTGAAACTGAGGAGGAAACACCCATGCATTGATGACGAATTGTTTGGGTTGTGAGGAGATTAGGTTTAGGACCTTCGGCCGGAATAGGATGTCGGTAGAGGATCTTAAGCTGTGTCCTTTTAAGGTTTTGGTCCGATTTGTTCGGTCTGTTGTGAAACTTAGATGGTTAAACCCTGGGCCTGGATTTTCATTCTAGTCCCAGTGGTAGGTATTCTTTAGGGGTAGCTATATGGGCCCGAGGGGGCTTTGGATAGCGTAGGGTTTACTTCCCTCCCCTTTTGTGAATAATAATAATAATAATAATGCCAAAATAAGATACCACTTTTATTTGAAACATTTTTCGGGAACTCCTGCACTCGGGAAACACTTTTCGGGCACTGCCATTTTTAGGGAACTCCCTAAAGTGCCATTTTTTCATTATAAAATGTTTTCTAGTCATCGGCCTATTTCAAGTATTCGTCCATTTTCAGAACAATTTGTTTTGACCACTCCAATATATGTCAGCTTTGCATTGTGATAGCAGAAGATCTGACAGTGTTTATCAGAACTTTCTATAAGAAGGGGTGATCACGAAACGGACTTTCACAATGAAGTAAAGAATTGAATAGTCTCCCCCTTTATTAATAAAAGACATTTTAAACTCTACAATTTCAAAATCAAATTTGTTATAAATTGTGAATAATTGTGATTATAAATCAAGCTCAGCTTGATTCACTGATGTTACAAAATCAATATTTCTATATTATTGATCCCGATATTTCTAAAAAAAAAAAAAGCTCGCTATCTTCACAAGCCCGCAGATAATCAGGGGTACTGCCCCAGTTGACAGGTATTTCATGACTAAACGCCAAAATTCAGGGATAGATTCCTTAATTCACGAAAAGGGAAAAAAATAGAAGCTGCTCAAAAAAATCCGTCCTCAAATGTCCGAAATGCACATTTTTTCGTTGTTTTTTTTTGTAACCCACGTATTATCTAACAATAGTTTAGTAGCTAACATATTTCTGAACAACTTTTTTTTTCTTTTTATTAGTCAATTTACAATTACAACAATATGTCCTAATAATTGTAAATTATTACGTGATGATTTCAAGGTTTGATTTCACATGTTTAAAGAGCCTGATAGAGTAATCCACCAGTGGAGAAACTCTTTCTCTTTGAATTTTGATACTCTCATTCTAACAGGTGACGGAGCGGGTGTTGGTGTAGTGGTTATGAGCATGGACTTGTAAGTGGGGGGATCCCAGTTCGAGTCCAGCGTATAACTGCTAAATTTTATATTGGTATGAAAAATGTTAACAGTAAAGTAGGTGCTTCCGCCCCCGTCCATGACACCTAATTTGGTAGTTGGACGTTAAGCCCGCCTGAAAAAATAGGCATTACTTTACTTTACTTTTCTAACAGGTGATGTGCAACTATAGCCGGAAAAGAACTGAGAGATGCAAATAGGCTGCAAAATGCCAATGGGTTCTCTCATTGTACATTGTAAACTCGGCGGGCATCTAAGGAAGCTACATTTAAAACACGATGGTGCATGCAGATACTGTGAGAAAATAGACAGCATTCTGGTACTGCGCTGCTCTCATACAGATAAATTTATTGGAGCCCGATCCGTAAATGGATATAACCGCGCGCTAAACAGTTCCAGGTGAGTAAATTTTTTTGCAAACCTCTAGAAGAGGCACAGCATATCTTCGTCGTCGCTATGAAACGGACAATTAGGTAATTGATTTTATTGCAGATTTACTCAAAATATAAGAAGTGGAGAAAACTAAAATGTTATTTGTTTAGCTAATTCTACTATTATAGATAACCAACTGTTCATAAACAATACCAGTCAAAACTAGTTAGTTTTTTTGGCATTGTGCCCTTCATGAACACACACACTCTCACACACACACACACACACACACACACACACACATACATATATATATAAAATTCATTTTGTGAATCATGTCAAATACTGTCATACATGATTTGTTTATGCAAATTTCCAAGAAAACTGTCGTATTCATTTTAATGTAAGGTATTTATTATGAGTAATTAATTAATTTTTAGTCTCATATTGTAATTGCAATGTATTCGCAAGGTGTTGCTTGAGTTATTAATAACTTATTGTTAGTCAGCCACTTTAAATTCTTTTGTTTTCTTTTCAACCTACGATATAATAACAATACCAACAACAACTTAATACTAATAATAATAATAATATTACATCACTATAATCAGGTTACCACTGTAGAACATCGAAATTTAGGTTAAAAAACAGTGTGTCATATACTATAGCAAAATTCCAGTTCTTATACTAGAATCGGAGCGTTATACTCTTTATTATAAAGATCCATCTTCACTGCAGCGGGATAAATAATTAAAGTTTGTATAGCAGATATGGTGGTTCCCCTCATACAAAATATTAAACTACTATATCTGAAAAGATTCGAAAGTACACAGACTTAAGTGTGAAAATTCATAAACGAGGAAGGTTGACAAAATAGTCTGATATATAATTATATCAAAAAGTATAAATGCTGAATGTCAGAAAGGAATTATTATATTTTTTTTTTTACTTCAGAAGGCCGTCATATTTAACACTGTAAATATAGTGAGAAGATTAGTTGAGCCATTAGTGGAAAATACAGTTTGTTTACAACTGTTTTAAGAATACATAAATAACGGCAATATATTAGATTATTTTTATATTTTAACAACAAAAATATTTCTATATCCAAACTAACTAAACATATTATGTTTTTTCTAAAGACTACGATTAAATCATAATTATGTGAAATGATTTAATATCATCTAAAACATCTGTGATGGATGCAAGAAAGATAAAAATACATTTAATTTGAAAAAATCAAAATATGTGACATTCCCTTGCAAAAGGACATTTCAGGTAGAAGACACTAAGAATCCGTTAAATTAATACAATGCCACTTGACCAACTGTTTTGTAAGAGAAGGCATTCCTTCGGACAGTCAGCATTCTGCTTTCAAACAAGGATAGCTGGTTGTAGACGCCGAAGCAGAACACATGTTTTTCGGTCTCTTAGCATCAGTGCATATTAATAAGTTAATAATTTATCTTGCAAATACTTGTAGTTATTATTTTAATAGAATATATTTATTGTTAGCAGTGGTGACTACTTTCTTATTTCTGATACTTCACTCTCTTAAACATATATATACTTACAAACCCTTTTACTAAACCGCTCGTGATACACAAGCTACCAGCACACAAACACATAACATCACCAAAAACATTTCACATCTTTTCCCTTTTGTGGGAAGTTCCGTCGCTTCAAAATCTACAATTCCTTTCGTCAATAGTTCCTACCAGATCTCGGTTGTTTAAACAGGAGTGACTTATTTTGCCTATGGTGTTAAAAACAATTCAATATAGATTTATTTATCTCCGTTGTGTTAGAGCAATTATCCTTGGCTGGCTTTACTAAACTCTCTGTTCCAAGCGTACTTGTTTGCTCTCACACGTGAGAGCACGTCCACCGCTAAGATCTCGAGAGCTCAGCTTTACAGTTACGCTCCTTGAATACCAGCTCGATGATTTTGGCTGCAGCTTAATTAATCTTCACTCCTTGTCCAATCTCTAATCGAAGTAAATCTTTACATTGCCCATCGTATCCCGTTTGTTTCAACTTTTTCTTCCAAATATTAATTTTCTCTCTCACTTCTGCGAATTGAAATGCATATTTCCTGCCAGTTCTGGGAGAATTTTTCTGTTTGTTTAGATAATCTCTTAATTTGCAGAATTGATCTTAAACTTTGGCAATCATTTACTTTTTTGACACCTTCCAATAGTTAACTTTTCATTAGCAGAGTTTTTATATAACTTAATTATTAAGGCCTCTTGTTAATATATTATTCTTCAATTAATCTTCTGCACATATAATTTGTCGCATCGAACAAATCTTGTGCAACATAAAAAGGACGATGTGCAACAAAAGCAACTAGTCTTATTAGTCTGACAAAAATTATCAGTAAAAAAAAGTTACTGTATGTGTTTCACAACAGATTTTAAAACAATTAATATGTCAAGTAACTAATAACTCATAGTTATCGTGTGTGTGTGTGTGTGTGTGTGTATAAATAGAAAGAGAGATGTATTCTCCTTATTGGTGTGCTAAACTACAACAACAGAGATAGATACATCATACAAACCTCTGCAGGCGATAATAAAGTACACACATGGTTGTGTGGATAATGGTTATGTCAGTTATGAGAGAATCTGTTCATGACGGAGAGAGAATTTCATTATTCTATGATAAATCGTCCTGTCAGTGTTGAGAGTAACAGCTAAATTTTTATCTATTTCAAAAACAGTCAACAACAACAACAACAACGAAACACACACACACACACACACACACACAATGAGATTATTTGATATAATAAAATAAATATATAAGAAGAATAAGAAGCAAAATAAAAATCTATTTCAGTTATAAAACTTTTATACATATATATATATATATATATTGAGAGGGTGATGTTTTCTACATTAATCAAGAAAACTTTTAATGGGAATGAAAGTTCAGGACAGTAGTGAGAAAACTCAAGAAGAAGTGGGAACCCTTCGGTGGTAGAGATTTCAACCTCGGCATTGTTACCACAAAAGTTAAATGAATACAACGACATTTGAAAGAATGGCTGAACCGTGAGAATTTATTAATCCTTCTAAAAACTATACTTTGTACTATATAAATTACTACTTACTATACAATACTTAACTGTTGTGTTAATTTTATTGTTTGTTTTTTTTTATTAGTAACACTCCACGAGAATTTTTTTTTTATGTAAATTCACAAACAAGAATTATAAATTGAAAAAGTTGTGAATAAATCATAAGAATTATTGGTCTTACTGTATTCTCGAATTTTCAAATTGATAAATTTGTTAAAAAATGTAATATTTATAGAATACATAAATATTATTACATCAATATGTTAATATTGAAATAACATTATAAGGAAGCCGTCACATTCTAATTCTAGGCGCCGGGGTCCCATGAGGGGTTACTATATTCCAGGTCATAAAGAAGCTCATTGTGCACCATAAGGTTTCGTCTTATATCAACCTCATAATCACTGATAAACCACAAGAGATATATACTATAATTGGTTCTCGGTGCCAGTGTTCCAGCCTTGGGACCTTAGGAATCTGGAAGCAATTCTAACTAATAATATTACATCTCCCTCCGAAATACTCTTAATATCAATTTTTCCACCAAGAAACTTCAGAGCTCTTTTGCTTATAGAAAATCGCGTAAAAAAAAAAAAAAAAAAAAAAAAAAAAAAAAAAAAAAAAAAAAAACCTGTTGTGAAACACTCACACGACTTTCTCTTATTTCCAATTAGTATAATTATATTTAAAAAAAAATTTTTTTAAACTCAAATTTTTACATATTTGTCTTAACATGAATATAGAAGTGGTGACGGGACAAGTACCTACCTACACAAACCTTAACGGGTAGAGAAGTGATTATAATATTATAATATCTGTATTTAGTAGAGTGGACCAATAACAATGGAACCAGCCGCATACAATATTTGAAATTTAACGTCATTAATTCCTTACAACTTTCGAAGATAGTTTTTTTTTTGTTTTTTTGAAAAATGTTTTAAATAGAAGTTATATTATGTTTATATCCGTGCAGATACCAATTTTTTAGGAAAATCGTTACAGACGCTTTCGAGATAATTCCAGAAAAACTCAAAGTCGCACTTCCGGTTGATGGATTTTATTCGAAACCTTAGTGTTAAATAAGATGATAATATCTAAATAAAATACCAAGTTTAGAGCTTTGATTTGAGCTGCGATTTTTTTTTTTTTTTTTGATATTTTGTTAACACAAACACACACAATTGGCTATAGAAACATTTCTATTCTCAAGGAACCTCAAAACATGTATTTCCGGTAAAAACTCAATTTCGAAAATTTGTTACGATCGCAAATACTTCCTCTTTACAGGAGTAAATTAAAGTAGAAATCAGTGAATCCTCACTTCTATTTAACAGTTTATGTTCAAACCTTAGTGAAGAATCATCTAGGAATAGAATAGTTAAGAGTTTAGTGCGATCTTTGGAGTAAAAAAAAGGTCCGGAACCACGCAATACACCTCAGCTTGGTGGGTCTGCGCATCTACCCCATGTTTTTTTTGATCGCTTCTTAAGCTAGAAAAATTTAAATAAGAATAATCACAAGTTTTCTAGGCATTACATCTGAGGAATCTTAAGGTAAGTCATTACTTATACACGACATTCCGTATGAGGAATCTATAGTGCTGAATATAAGAGCAGTTAAAGATTGTGGAGTTCTTAATATTATATATATATATAATATTTGATATAAAAGTTAGACCCAATAAATAGGGGAAAGAAAAACCAATTCAAAAATTCCACATTACAAACGTATTTCCACTTACCCAATTTTCTTGACACTAAATGATAAGTTTTAAAGTCTAAATTTATGGCTGTACCCTAAAACCCTTCCTAAAAATTCAAGTTTTCTTAGAGAAGTGTTTTTCCCAAGTTTTCACCTAATATATTTAGTAAAGAAAATTACGAAAAACCTATAGTGATTGCTCAGTAAAATAATACTTCCGGTCAAAAACTTTACTATTACGGCAACGAAGGATACCGTAACTAATAGCGATTTTTTTTTGTTTCACTCTTTGTTTATTTTGTTTACATATATACCAAAGCAGATTCACAAACACGAAGAGAGAGAGAGTAAAAAAAAAGAAAAAAAGAAAAAAAGAAAGAATATTTTATTAATGCTCTGGGCATAGATTCCAATTAGGGCACTTCAAAACACATACTGATCAAAATACAGAAATAAATTGTTCTAAAAAAAGTTAAACAGTGAAAAATCAGTGTGTATGTATGAGAGAGAGAGAGGCTAAAACATATTGGTGAATTTCAAAGGTTGTATGTTCTGTGAAAACATAATTTCGAAAAGTGGTCATTATCGCAATACTTCTTCTTACGTAAACAGTGTGTATAAGTGAAAGTAAAAACAAATATCATGAATAGAGACGTCCGTCTAAAGAGTTAGTCGTATTTATTCTCCATCGTCACCCGCAATCCATATATCTTCGCCAATGTACCGTATTATAAAAATAAAATTTATAAAATCAAATTGGATTAAATTTAATAATTTTAAATCAATTTTGTTTAATAAATTTGTCTCCATAAAAATTACAAATTCACAAATTAAAAGTTTTAAAATGAAATGATCCAAAGTTTATAGTTTGTTTCAAAATAATCAAAAACCAAGTTTCGCAGAAATGAATTCAGCAGTCCTCACAAGGCAACCAACAAACATACAAACAAAACAAAAAAACTGTTTTTCTTATTTACAATGTCCAGTTTCAAATGACTGAATAATAATCAATTAATAATCGCAATAGTAATTTGACAAATAAAATGTTGGTAATAAATAAAATGCGAAAACAATAATTTGATTAAATTAAAAATCAATAATTACAAATCATACGATGTAGATAAAAACCGTACGATATTTGTAAAAATTAGAAAAAAATATGTATATGTATATGCGTGTATAACATAAATAAAAACCCTGTCAATAATAAATAATTCAGACAATGGAATATTCTGAGATAGATCGCTCTCTGTGTATATATATCTATATATAATCTAATCTGTTTTATATATATATATAAAATAGATAGCATGATGTCTGTACAAGCTAATCAATTATTGGATATATTATATCAAACTTTTTTTTCTTTTTTTTAATTTGTTTTTAGTTAAAAATCTTTCATTGTTTTTATTCATTGATATTTACGGTGTTCAGAAATATCTCTCAACATTAACTTGTTAAAAAAAAATATATATTTTAAACAAAGCCAAAATATGTTGTACATATAAATAATTTAGGGAATATTTGCACGACTTGTTACTTCTATGTGGTTCACATGTGGAATTCATACCACATTAATCCTTAAATTATGGTGAAGGTGGAACGAGTACAACCAATATATTGTACGACCACTTTATGGAAATTCAATCAATTTGTTTGTAAAAATATGTAAAGTATGTTTAGTTAGTATATCAATTTAGAAAAACATAATGTAAGTAAACCTATCATTTACGTGCAAAACATTGGTCAGAGTAATAGATTTTTGGAAGTTTCTGCGAAAACTGAAAGGTCACACTTCCCTCAAGTGCCGGTTTTCCCAGTTATACGTATCATATTTAAATGTGTCTAGCGTATAGTAAAACTACTAATAAGTTTAAAAGAATTTGTCAATAATATTATCAGTAAGTTGCAGTAAGAGTATTTAATGTCTGGTGACTGTTTCAAACCAGTTTCTTTTTACAATTGGAATCCAAGAAATCTTCAATGATACTAGACTTCTGTGATAAGTTTAATTAGAGCATTGAAGAAGGAATCTCAAAGAAGATAAGAACACTACAAGAAATAATTGGATGCGTTGCTAAAGAACAGGGCATAAAGATAAAAAAAATTATTAAGAAATGCATACGCTTTGACATGGTTTAAAAGGAATAAAAGGAACCTACTTGTTCCATTAGGAAGAAGAGATGAATGGAATGGTACCCCACTTGGATATTGATTCAGGAAGCAATAGAATAGCAGGAATTAAGAAGAAAATTACCAATATAACAATGAACTATTCAAATAAACATTTAATTTATATTATAAACTTGTACACTACCCAAAATAAACAACATAAAGGAAGAACCAAGGAACAATAAAGGGGCATAAATAAATATACTCTCCATTCATAAACAACAAATACTTGAAATCTAAAAGCACACACTTGTTCATATTAAATAGAAAATTAACATCACTTTAATAGTTAAAGGTTAAATATAAGAGCAATAATATGAGATACATTACATGTCACAACAATATAAGATAGGAAGAAGATAAACAAAACAATAAAGAAAAAAAAAAGTAAAGAATTATTTGGCTCAAGTCCCAAAAATATAGCACAAAGATGAGCGTGTTATACTAGCTAGCCCTCAAGTTGACCTTACCATCAAGGATTTGACCTTTTAAAATTAATTCTTTTATTTTACAATCAAGAATGTCAAACGTTGAATGTTTTGTTAATAAATTAAACTAATAATAATAATAACTTAAGATATCATGGAAATTTATACTATGATTGAATTTAATTATTCACCTAATATACCTGATCACACCATATACACACACACGCTCACGCAAGTATTCTGAAATACAGTAAATAAAACTGATTATATATAAATACTGCCTTTTCTTGGAAAATATGAGACTGTTATTGGTAAGCTGTTCTTTAAATGATTAAAATTTAATTGACTAAAATTATTTTTTTTTTCTTTACGTAAATAAAAGATGACCTTATTTACTTTCTATCTGGTGTGAAATGACTTTCTCTTACTCCAATTATACGCTTCTGGCCGATAAATTTTCTTAAAACTTTCAATTTGTATTAATTATTTAGACACCATTATTATTATTATTATACAGCTGACAGAAAACCCACACTATAATGACCGGCATTTTAGAAAGTAGCGGTGACATCTCAGCTTCTTCAGTAAAAAATTATAATAATTTTTTAAAAAATAATTTTATATAATAATGCATTTTTTTTTTTAAATCCAATGGTAGTATCGTTGTCGAGAATATTGTGGAAAAACTCTTAAAAAATCATTCAGGAAATTCATGTTTCTGATCAATCAATTTTTTTCCAAACTCTGAATTTTAGTAATATTTTTAATTTTCATTTCATCAGGTGGAAGACAAGTACAATATCCTGCCGTGAAAAAAAGATAATCCTAATGTCTCTTGCCTAAAAAACTAAATTATCCCAGAAAAATGTGTCAAATAAAAGTGTGTCACCTATATTTGTATGTAATAGGCATATACGTATATAGTTTAAAGAAAATTATTGGAGGGAAAAAAAAAATCATTTAGTAATAATAATGGAACTTCCGGTTGAGAAATTTTGATAGATAACTTCCTGTTTTGTGATTTTATCATTTTAGAGCAATACTGTTCACATGTTCTCTTACCAGCACTATCAGCAAGTAAAAACTCCAACTAATAAGTTGTTTACACTTCTTATAAGTCTACTATAAGTTGTTAACATTTATTTTTGTTTACAACAAACCAACAAACACTTTATATCTTACATTTATTGACGCATCTCTTTGGCAACACTGATAAACTTGTTAAATTAAATTATTAATTATTATTTTGATGAGAATAATAATAAAAAATATTTTATATTTGTTTTAAAACACTACAACCATTGTTGACTATAATTAAATATCAAATTAATAAATGCCTTTCATAAATTAATATAATAATAAACACAGCATTCAAGTTATTGCTTTATTATTTATAGTAAGTGGAAGTATTGTGATCATGTCAAATTTTCGAAATGTTAGTTTTCACCGGAAATACATGATTAGAGATCCCTTGAGGACAGAAATATTGTTTTCAGTGGAATATTTCATGAATGTGTAAACAAATTTATCAAACAAACAATAACTATAATCATAAACTTAGTATTCTCTTTATGTACAACCCCACCTTATCTCAGACTCGAAGGTATCCACCAGCAAAACCCATCAACCAAAGTACGATTTTATTGATTTTTTTTTTCTTCAGTTTTTCACGATTTTTCTTAAAAACGGCTCCAACGATTTTTTTTTTTTTTTAACTTAGTATACTATCTATACACATTAACATCTAACAATTTTATTTGAAACATGTTCCCGGGAAAATTGATTTTTTGGGGGGGGTTCTGAGGGGACAGTAGCATTATGTTTTCCATTAAAGTACCACTTCAGTCAAATGTTTATATTTGAACACGTACAATAATACATTAGAATCGTTGTTAAAATTTGTCAAGTTATGTAATTGTAATATATATTTGTATTAACGGCAGTAAGAGAAAGCCGTGTGCAGTGCTTCACACCAGTTTTTTTTTTTTACTTCCTCTTAAAGTGATAAGAAGTATTGTAATCGTGTTAAATTTTGGATACTGAGTTTTCACCGGAAATACATATTTTGAGGTCCCCTGACACAACATTTATACTTTCTCTTACTCTCCTCGTAAGAGGAAGCATTGTAATCGTGTCAAATTTTCGATATCTAGTTTCCAACGGAAATATCCGTTTTGAGGTCCCCTGAGTTAAAAAAAAAATGGTTTTTAACAAGTGGTCTGTGTGGGTGTACATGTATGTGAACAGCATAGCTCAACAACGAAAAACCGTAGAAAGTTAAAACTTTATATTCCGTTTAGATATCACCATGGGATCTGACTATACGTTATCTGTCAAAATTTCTCAACCGGAAGTACTACTTTACTAGTTGCTTTTTTTTTTTTTTTTTTTTTTTTTGCGTCTTTCTCAAAAATAGCTCCGACGATTTTCTTCAAACTTAGTATGTCAACTACACATAATACAAAGAGCTACTACTTTTATTTGAAACATTTCTCTGGGAAAATTCATTTAAGGGTATGTTTAGTGGAGGGAGATTATGTTCTTCTATAAAGTGCAATGCACAATTCTACCACCCAAACAAAATTAATTAGAAATAAATAGATGGCCAAAATTGCCGAGTTTCACGAAAATGTAAACCGGAAGTGCGCTTTTACTGAATAGTTTTTTTCAGTTATCGACGAATCTCATTAAATTTGGTACACAAACTATAAAATTTGTTAATCATAATTTTGAGAACGTGGAATAAGAAAAAGTTGTGTGAGTGTTTCACACCAGATTTTTTTTTATCATAAAATAGTCTCTCTCTCTCTCTCTCTCTCTCTGGGTGTCTCTGTCTGTGTGTGTTTGAACATAAAAAAAAAGAGAAAAAAAAGCAGCTCAAAAATGAAAAACCCCAGAAAGTTCAAACCTGACATACCGTGTTTACAGGTATCATTGGGATCCGATAGTAAGTTAATTGTCAAAATTCCCCCACTTCACTGATGGGGTTTTTCACTTCTTTTTTTGCGATTTTCTCGAAAATGGCTCCAAAGAATTTTTTAAAATTAATTATATATATTAAGAGCTACAACTTTTATTCTTAACATTTTTTTGAGAAAAATTCATATAATTCTAACCTCTAAATAATATTAATTAGAATTAAATATGTTGTTAAAATTCCGAGTTTGAAGAAAATCGGTTGACCGGAAGTGTGTTTTACTGAACAGTTTGTTTTTTCAATATTAACTTCAACTTCGAAAATCAGGCACAATCGCAATACTTTTTCTTACTAGTAGTAAGAGAAGGTAATAATAAGAAGTGCAAGTATGTAATACCAAAGTATAGCATATTTTTATAAATTATAGTGGCATAGATCAAAATATTGAGCAATACTATAGAATGGGGATTGGGGCAATACTATGGAGTTTGAAAATGTTTAACAAAACCAGATTTAATGATGGATGATGTTATAAAACTTTTATACTTTAAATTCTATAAAAGTTTCATCCTTAATAATAAAAACAACAAACCACTGGCTTTCATTTTATTTTTACAATTTAATTAAAATGCAAAAGTAAGTTTGAACTTTATGTTGTAAGCGCTGACTCTCTCTCTCTCTTCTTATAAACTTGCATCAAGAAAGAGAATTACGATCTCGACATAAGGGTTTCAACAATAACTTAACTTGCAGAAGGCACTTTATATGATGAATCAGAGGCGCAGCCTATTCATTCACATCAACAACGTTAAAGACTCACAAACTGTACTCTCACACTGGCACTCTTCAAAACTGCCATTTCAAATAATTATGCTAATAAAGCTCTTAGAGACCTGTTTTATATTGTTACTCATAAAACAAAAACTTTCTCCATAATTTGAAACTTTGAGACACTAATTTCACATAACTTTATAACTAGTAAGAAAAAAAGAAGTTTTTTATAAAATAAATAAGGTTTTAAGACAGTAAAAACAATTTTAAATACTAAATTAATATAAAAATAAAATAAAAATTCCGACACAAGGCACTTTGGCTTTTGATTAAATAAATCACACCCACCACTTTACAAAGTAAGTAACGACCCTGACATACTGCCATCATCATAATGGTACTTCAAATGAAATAAAAATATTATGTAAAAAAAAAAAATCTGGTGTGAAACACTCACACAACTTTCTCTTATTCCTGTTCTCAAAATTATAATTGACAAATGTTTATAGTTAGTGTACCAAATATAACGAAATTCGTCGAAAACTGAAAAAGCTGTTCAGTAAAATCGCACTTCCGGCTTACGTAATTTTCTTGAAACTTGGAATTTTGGCCATCCATTTATTTATAATTAATTTTGTTTGGATGATAGAATTGTATAATCAACTATGATACCACTTTAGGGGAAGCTGTAACCCCACTCCTCCCCCAAAAAATGCCCTTAAATGAATTTTTCCAAAGAAATGTCTTAAATAAAAGATGTAGATCTTTGCATTTTTATTTTGTATACGAAGTTTCAAGAAAATCATCGGAGCCATTTTTGAGAAAATCGCGAAAAAATGAAAGAATCATTTAGTAAAGTGTCAAATCAAACGCACTTCCGGTTATCTGATTTTTTTCAAACTCGGAATTTCAACAACATATGTATTTAATTCTAATTAACATTATTTAGATGACAAATTTGTCTAATAAACTGAAATAGCAGTTAAGATGAAATCTAACCCCACCCCCTCCCCAGAATGCCCTTAGATGAATTTTCTCAAGAAATGTTTCAAATAAAGTTGTAGCTCTTGTATGTGTGGTTGATGTACCGAAATTTAAAGAAAATCGTCGGAGCCATTTTTGAGAAAATCGCAAAAACGTAAAAAAAAAAAACTAGTAAAGTGGTACTTCCGGTTGAGGGATATTGACAGATAACGCCCCGTCAGATCCCATGGTGACCTCTAAACGTAATATCAAGTTTGAACTTTCTACGATTTTTCGTTTTTGAGCTATGCTGTTCACATACATACAAACACACTCACCATTTCCTAAAAGCCACTTTTTTGGACTCAGGGGACCTCAAAACCAATATTTCCGGTGAAAACTCAATATCGAAAATTTGACACGATTACAATATTTCCTCTTGCTAGGAGTAAGAGAAAGTAAAAGCAATAGAAACAATTAAGTTTTAACAGTCTATCTAAATTATTAGGCCTATTTAAATCTTTAATAGGCGTTTACAAACAAGGCGGACATTTCTATTAAACTAATCATAATTATTATTGGATTTATATTATTCGTTCCAAGTTCACAGATTAACCCTACATTAGTGAAGTTCAATAATTATTTTGATTAATAGGTTATAATTAAAAAATGTCTGTTGCGGAACATATTGCGACTTTCTTTTATTGCAATTTACAATCTGTCTTCGAGCTTATAATTTTTATTATATGTTAATTTGTCTTCAATGTTATATCAATCTAAACGAAATCTAAACTTAATGACTTGCGCAACCCCACCTCCACCCCACCCTAATACTTATCACTACAATCTTCTTTACTGTTAACAAGTCTCAAACAAAAATGATTGGCCGGCCTCTAAATGTTGTTACTTAGTATACCAAGTTTAGTGAAACCAGATAGGTGTCTTTATTGAGAAAATCGCAAAATAATGAATAAAAACTGTTTTTCAAATTCATTATTTTGGCAATACATTTAATTCTAATTAATATATGTTAGAAACGTATAAATTAACTATGTGTGAAAAGGTAAACGTCCAAAATATAAAACTGGAATGAAGACCTTAGGTATTTTTAACAAAAAAGTACCATCAAGAAATAACAAAACAAATAAACACCTCTATTTATTAAGATCTTGAACCACCAATGTCCATCATTCAGTAAATTTTTACATGCTCCGTACAGAGCTTAGAGCAGAATAGGCTTGATGCTATCTGCAACCCAATCGGAAGCAATTATGGTAGTTCCGCCAAGGAGAAAATACAGCAAGTCAGCATGAATATAGTATATAGACAGCAAGTCCCATGTCTGCTTCCATGAAGTCGGGTGTCAAATTGCAGATCGAAGGCCCATCAGGAATAAACTGAATAATGAAGAGCGAAACAGTTATAGCTGAAGACAAGAGGCCACCACATGGCCACAAAATAGAAGGTATAGAATACAGCTGTATTACCCAATAAGTTGAATCCTTGCCAGTACCAAGCTTGCTACAAGCGATTTGAAGCAATAACAGTTGCGAGAATAAATTGGCTGAAAACTGGTTCAAAGTAACCGAACAGTTAAATTTGGTAAAATGACGCTTCAACAAAATAAAGATTACAATCGCCGTCAAAATAGTATAACTGCAATAGCTGATGGTCAAAAAAATGATGTTTCCACTAAGAAAAGACGCATAAGTAACTGATAACACCACACACAAGAAAAATGGCGAAAAGGAAAAGTGACACTCAGCTTAGCAGTAAGAAAAAAGTGTTCGTACGCCAATGGACGAATAGGATTGGCTGAAGGTAAGTTAAATAGTGCGTGAGCTGGGCTCAAATAGAGGCTTCTTACCTTTTCAGCCAAAATAATAAAAATATTACACAATTAAGGTATGATAAAAGATTACTGTAAAAATGTAATTTAAATGATACAGGTTTATTAACCCACGAATTGAATAGTAAAACACGCCTGGCGGCCAAACAAACCAACTGCCACAGGAAATCCAAGTAATGTAAATTCGCGGGGTTTTTAAATATGCAACAAACTGAAATAGGTCTTTAGAGGAAAGCATAACTCCTCCCCCCTCCCAAACTCTTATTATGCTGAGACTTCGGTTAAAGAAGATGCTCCACAGAACTGGCATACTTACATACTAATATAAGAGCTATAAAGGTTTCCAAGTAACTGCAGATCACTAGCAAGCTAGATAAATGCTTACCATATGATATGACTCAGTTTCAGAAGATGTAAATGTTTAATTTTTTTCATCGTACATGAAAGAAAAATCCACGTCGATCAGGATAATGGTTACATGTGAATGTCGCCTATGGACATGGGACAAATCAAACCCATATTCACGAGAAACTGATGCGTTATCGTGTTGGCCGTTATTATTCAATATACGTGCTTATTGCCAGCTCAATCTATTTCCCCACTTTCTATTGCCAGGAACTTGACCAGTCTCATCATAAAATTGCTAAGAAACTTCCATCATTTGTTACCAGTACAGGTAAAATATTGTTGCATTCTCACGTCTGATTCATTTCATATGTTCATATACACGGCAAAAAATTTCATAGTTAATATACATCCCAATGAATCTCTTGATTCATGCACCAGGGAGTACCTTTTCAAGGTGTAGTGTATGTTTTTGACCCGAAAATATGTGATAGTGATCCATTAAAAGATATATTGCAAGAAAATATTTAATTTCCATATATTATGCAAAAATAGTGTTTCTCTTTTTTTTTATACGATACTTTCATCTTTTTTGGGTATCTCTGTCGAAATATTTCACAAACATATGACTAATTATAGTTTTAGAATAATTCAAAATATTCCGATTCTATAAAATAATTGTAAATAAATTTTAAGAAAAAAATAATAAGGATCAAATTAATCCTTACCATTAGATATGCTCGAAATTAATGCCTCCATTATACATACCTGCAACAGAAAAAAAAATAAATCATCATTTACTTAATCAAAGCAATAATTGTTAACAAAACATAGTCTACAGCTATGCATCTTCAACTTTTGCAGTCGCTGACCCTTTGCACCCAGCAAAAGTTTTTGGAACCCCAAAAGTATATGTTTATATAGATATGCTATAGTGCACACACACACAAAGATCTGGTATGAAACACTTACACTACTTTCTCTCTCTTATCAGAGCTTGTGCAAATTCAAATTTACACTAACTGACAGACCCCCTCCAATGAAACCTCTAAAATTTTTTTTTTCATATAAATGTTTCAAATAAAAGTAATCCGGTTTGTTTCAAATCAAGGCAGCTTTGCAAGCATTCCAAGTTTAAAATAAAAATCGTTAAAACCTTTTTCAAGAAAATTCCAAAAAAACTCAAAAACCTATTCTGTGAAAAATCGCACTTCCGGTTTTAACTGATTTTCTTCAAATTTGAAATTCTATCATTACATCTAATGGGTATTAATATTATGTAGGTGGTAAAACCCTATAAAAAAACCGAAGTGGCACTTTAGAAAAAAGCATAACACTAGTGTTCCTTCAGAACCCAAAAAAATATCAATTTTTCCAGGAATTATTTCAAATAAAACTGATAGGTGGTATTTATGAGAGTAGATAGTATATAAAGTTTGAGGAAAATCGATGGGGCCGTTTTCGAGAAAATCACAAAAACAAAACAAAAAAATCATTCAGTCAAATCGCACTTCCGGTTGATGGATTTTGCCAGAACTCTTCGTGCCTCTTGCGATTAAATGCAATACCAAGTTTGAGCTTACTGCGAGTTTTCATTTTTGAGATATTGTGTTGTTAAAAACATTGTTTTCATATTCAGGGGACCCTCAACCCCTGTATTTCCGGTAAAATTAAATTTCCGGTTTCCGGAAAGTCTGGCACAATTGCAATACTTACTGTTACGAGAGAAAGTAAAAGAAAGTAAGAGAAAGTAAAAAAAGTGGCCACTTAAACTTATGCATTCACAATTTTTTATACATTTATAATTGGTTTTAATTTTCAAGCAGCATATTAATTAAATGCACTTTATCACAAAACAAAAATAATAAATAAAATGGTCATGTTCAATAAAATTGCCTAAAATTATTTAATATGCAGTGATGTAATAATTCTGACCGTGAGGATCGTGTTTAAATATTTGTTGAATTATTGTGAACTAAATAAAAATAAAATTAAAGAATATGCTGCCGATCACAGAATATAGATAAACAGTAGTGGACCAGCATTACTATAAGTATAACAAGATAATAAATACCAGATGCTCTCAGGCACACTTAATGGTTAATCTAATGACATATACCAGCCGTGGTATTATGACGCCAGGTGAAACATACCATGTCCGTCTCTATACATTACGTGCCCTACATTTTAATTAATGAAAGTATATAACATTTGCTTATGTTCATTCTGTATAAAATATATATATACATTTTTTAATTAAGTACTCACAAAGAAGTATACAAGTGAAAAGTTAAGATGTTATAAAAAAAAAGAAAAAAAAAACATGAATAATTAATGAGAAGACAACTTACCAGAAGGAAGGAATTAATAAACCTTAATAAAAAAAAAATAGTGAAATTAGTTTTATAATTATTTTCTCTTGCT
Organism: Triatoma infestans; assembly: GCA_011037195.1. Taxonomy (NCBI): domain Eukaryota; kingdom Metazoa; phylum Arthropoda; class Insecta; order Hemiptera; family Reduviidae; genus Triatoma; species Triatoma infestans. The sequence continues at coordinate 19,406 of JAAEAF010006178.1, read as the reverse complement.
GTTTTATGAGGAAAAATTCCGAATAAGTCAAATTTTAGAAATTCAGTTTACACCAAAAATTAATATTTTGAGTCCTCAGAGTATGAAACGAAAATTTTTCTAGCTTGTGGTCAGTACATGTGGAGCTATCCAAAACGAATAATCGCTATAAGCTAAAACTTGATACCAAATAGGGCGGCTTTGGTTAACATCCATCAACCGGAAATGAGAAAGAACAGATTTCTGAAATTTACGGTATTTGATAGGAAATGGGGCGAATTTCCTTTAAACTTGGAATGTGAATAGCACAGATATAATCTTATCAGTTTTGTTTTTTTTTTTTTTTTATTTTCTTTATTTATTTATTTAAGGCGCGGCAACATCTATGGTCATTGGCGCCCGGAACCTTCTCAGTGCACTGCCGATCTCCAGACAGTGTTCTCTCGTTACAGACAACTCTGTCCATCGCCGGCAGTGAACTGTAGAGGCTCCTAGGAAGAAAAAATCTAAGGGTAACACAGCTGGACTCGAACCCAGTTCCTCCGCGTGGGAGTCCAGTACACTAACCACTTAGCTTTCCCTTCCCTCCTATCAGTCTTATTCGCAGAATTTATCCGGGAAAATTGATTGTAGGTGCGTTCTGAGGAATCTATGACGTTACATTTCAAATGTTTGGGTTTGATCAGTATAACTGGCCTTGTTTTCTGGATAGTAAAGTAAACACATTCAAATATCTACCTGCGATATTATCTAACCATCATACAACATCACCATTTCTTTATGAACTTAGGAGGGGCAACAGTGTAAAAGTTGCCAAGTTTAAAGCAAATTTATTTTCGTACAGAAATTAATATTAGCCTTTTAATACTCTTGCTCCTTTGTAAGAGGAAATATTGAGATAGGGCTAGACTTTTGAAATCGAATTTTCATTGGTAATACATGTTTTTGGTGAATGGTATGAGCGTGTGTTATATTGTGTGTGTGTGTGTGTGTGTGTGTGTGTGTGTGTCATAATCATTTTATGATATTTTGTGTAAACTACATAGAAAACAATTACTAAGAAATTAATTGGTCACAAAAATTATATAATCTTATAATTCTACGAATTTAGAATAATAAACGCAATTATTATTTCTTAACATTGAAATTATTAACGCCGATAACGTAGATATAATTTAATTTGAAATATCCTTCAATTAATGTTATAAAATAATAATAATTGTTCATCAAATTAATTGTTATTGTAAAAATAAACAGGGCATAACTATCAGTAGTTATTTCAAAATATGTTTGGTAAAGCATTGTTATCTATTATTATTATTATTATTTTCAATGAATAAAAGTTTCGATTAATAAGATTCAATTAAAGCAATAAAATTGGAATTATTATTTTTACTCAGGAATTTCTAATAATTAATCTAAATAAAAATTATGATTTTTTTTATTGCCTCATATTCCTGGTAGATTGTAGATTCTTGTAGGGGATTATTGCGCTGCGACCTTAAAGATCTAAGCAGCGTACTCTAGCTACAGGCAACACAGGCCATCACCGTACGGTGAGTTGTAGAGGCTCCTAGGAAAAAAAAATTTAAAGGTAGCATTCGAACCCGGGACCGCCACGTTGCTAATCCAGCGCGCTACCACTGAGCTAATTTCTTCCTTCTCCCTTGGCTTTCGACAATTAACTAGGGACGGAGACCGTAGTTTGTGTACTGTGTTTGTCCTTTTGTGCAAAGTGTAGAGTTATGTAGTTTAAATGTATTGTGTACTGTTCTGGTGAAGTGCATGGACTACTGAGTTGTGGTAATCCCTAGGGTCGCTACTTCCCAAGTAACTGCATGCAACAGATACCCCTTGAGGGCTATTCCTGATAAGAGGAAGTATTGTGATCATATCAAATTTTAGCAATGATGTTTTCATCGAAAATACCTGCTTTGAGGTACCTCTTAGATACAAAAAACATGTTTTTAGTGCACTTTACTGAATGTTTTTTTCACTTTTTCGCGATTTCCTCAAAAATGGCTCCGATGATTTTCTTGAGACTTATTACATAAACTACGCATACAAAGATTTACATCTTTTACTTAAAAGATTTCTCTAGGGACACTAATTTAAGGGACTTTTAGGGAAGGGGTGTGGGGTTAAGTTTTTCTTTAAAATGCTATCATAGTTTATTGTACAATTCTATCATCCAAACAAAATTAATTAGAAATAAATAGATCACCCTATACTTTTAGTGCCGCTGGATTATAAAATAGAAATTTTATTAAACAATAAAAATAATATGCAAACAATAATGCTATATGACGTCGTGTTAATCACAGTAAATTAAACCACCAAAAATAAGAATGACAAAGAGCAATTAGTTAAAAAACAAGTGCTCCTTTATCAGTAAACATGCGGTGACCCTTTGATCTATACCAGTCTTGAGCAATAATTATAATACATACCAGTTATTATTTTACATGAATTATGCAATATTTCTGGATAATTGAGTAATAATATAAAGAAATACTTGAAAATAATCTAAATTCACTGATGTGTGTGTGTGTGTGTGTGTGTATGTCTGCCTCTCTCTCTAGATAATTAACAATAATTATGACAAATAACGTTATAAGTAAAAATCAATATGTAATTAAAAAGCTATCAAATACATTTAGTAGTGATAAATATAAAATTTAAATCTATCAGCAGCTAGTAGAGATTCAATTTATTAAAAGCAATGAAGAATGTCTTATTAACTTTGAGAGAGTTAATATACCAGAGCAACAGGCAATTACCCTACTATTTAATTACTTCAACTCAATTTTAATCTATAACTTATTATTTAAATTTTACATAGGTACCATGAGTTGCTAACGAAAGTAAGATTAGTAAATCAAACCAGTTTCATGACACCTAACATTAAGTACACTTCCACCATAGCGATTCCTCCTTTGCGGCAACCAAAAATTATCTTTTGTCTTAATGATAACTAATTTTATTAAAAAACTTTTGTTCCAACAATTAATATCAATTTATTCATCGATGGAAGTAAAGCAATGTTAAAACAATTAATTAAAAACACTCAGGGCTATGACAGACAAGGCTTCCGGGGTCGCGCCACCTGGGTCGGGCCATTTATTCTGACGCCATTTGATTCGCGATCTGGGAAGCGCCACCCATGGCTCCAAAGCTCTCCAAACCCAGTTGAATGATGGAAGTCGAACAGTTAGCAGCTGTAGCCTACCTTCCCTACGTAACCGGAAAAAAATTAAGAATAGACGGTTTTGGGTTCACTCCTTATTAAGAGAGATAATGTTTCTTTTTATACATTGTATAGTTTCTTCTATTCATTGTATCCTCAGCTCAGACAACATCCTGATAAATTTTTCAATTTTCTCTGGATGTCCCTCCCATCATTCGATGAACTACTCGCTCATATACTCGTTCCACATTTAGCATTTCCATCGATGTGTCCTCTTTCTACGACCACGTGTGACAGACTGATTAAGAATCCACAGCGCACTGGGTGGCGCCACCGCTGATACCGCTGGGTCGCGGGATGAGTCGCCGATTGTCGATCGGGTCGCGCCACCTGTACAGTGGCGCCACCCAGTATGAACGCCCAATTGTAAACTGTCTTGATGATTGTCGTGCGACTGTCTCGATGAGTGTCTTGTAAACTGTCGCGCGACCCAGGAAGCCTCGTCTGTCATAGCCCTTAACAATGTTAAGATCAGATAAGATCAAAGTTTTTTAAAAAATCATTTATTTCGGTCTACAACTCAAAGGAATCAACAATGGACTCAACCTGAATTGTTAGAACCATCAAATCTCGGATTATCATCATTTCTTAACCTTATTAATGAAAACCACTTCAATAATTTATGAAGATTACCACCTCAAAGAACAGTGAGAACATGAAATAAAGCCAAAAATATAATTAGGACGGTTTAGTTTTTAGTTACAAATAGAAACAATTTACACATTTTCGTCTGTTCAACATAATCAGGTCCAAATTGCTGATAATAATCTGATAAAATAAGAAATACTATGCAGTTAGAAAAATGGAATGATGTCAACTTCACTATTCGTACTTGAAAGAAGCTGGTATAGTTATTCAGTCATACCCTACAGTGTGAATCATTCACACACACGACTTTCTGTTCTCCTCTTAAAACTTACGATATAAAATGACAAATTTTCTTTTAATTTCAAATTTTGTTAATCTATCCCAACTTAAATTTACAAGCCCCAAACTATCATCAAGGGAGGTACTATTAATCAAGCGAAGTTTATAGCAAATCGTTATAGTCGTTATCAAGAAAACTTCAAAAAAAACAATACTCAAAACCTATTCTGTGAAACTGCACTTCCGGTTAATCGATATTCTACAAATTTGTAATTCTAACAACTCTTTAAGGAGAGAGAGAGAGAGAGAGAGAGACACTTTATTGTAAAAAAAAACAAATTTACAAAAGTGGAGCTGCTTAATTACATTAAGTTGCTAAAACACAACATACCAATCAATCGTGAGACATTTTGGAAACTAATAAAGATATTAATGTTATGTACAATATTTGTCCACGTTGAGATATACATGAGTAGTTATTAAAATTAAAACAAATCAATCCACTCATTGTGCATACTAGCTGTAAATATGGTTGCCGACTATAGCTAGCGTGTCCAACAAAATTCCCTCAACCAGAGAAGTCAGTTTGATCGGTTCAATACCGATTTCATCAAAAAATTGAGAAGCCTTTTTTGGGATTGCTCCTCTCGAGCCGAACCATAACCCTCGGACTTCAAAGTCCCTCTCTCCAAATCTCTCTCTATATTTCTCCCGGAAATATTTGATACACTTCTCGAATATCTTCTTCTTTTCCGCTGCTACATTGGCTGCTTGATCTTTGTCATTGCTTTCACAGCGAACTGTCAGATTTATAATATAGGCTCGCTTACTATTCTCCTCGAAAGCAATAATGTCAGCGTATCGTGACGAGCCGTCGTCGTCTATTCCATATACCTTCTCAAAACAGGTGTACCGTTTCTCCTTCAACAGATCCATGATGGCATGCTTCACCCTATGATGACGCCTTTTCACCAGAAGCATGTTATGAGGACAGTTTCCCAGCACATGGGCTGATGTTTTGTTCTCTCTACCGCATCTACGGCAGAGGGTCCAACTTCTTCTGCTGAATAGCCGGTAACTCCAGGAACACCACGGAGCGGAGCGTAGTTAATGTTGAGCTTTAAAGCATTAACCCATTCAGATCCCGACAAGGTCTGCTTATCGCATATAAAACGATTATATCCGGGATTATCCTTAAAGTGGCAGACCCCAATTCCCTGCCATTTGCTTTTTGCCCAGTCTTCAAAGGATTTTTCCCGTAGCTGCTGACGCAGCTTCTTAATATTGGGCATCTCCTGCAGCATCTCCGTTTCGATGCACAAACGCCTTGCACATTCTCCCGCCTCAGCATCATAATTGAAGATCCGCCGAAATTGGGTGTCAGTGACTCTAGCTAACCTCTGTGAAACAGACCAATGCTGGAGCGGGGCCTCCCACTCACACTTCAAAAGGCCAAGGCCTCGATATCTACGTGGTGCATACAACATAGATGTGGATGCATTAGCCGGCAGCCCAAGCATCGCCTTTACACTTCGTCTTATAATGACATCGATTCCTTCTAGAAGAGATGTGCTGAGCTTGGTTAACGGAGCGGTCTGCAGTGGGTAAGTCAGCATGGGGAACAAGTATTGATTTAAAACATTAAGCTTCTGATCCGGTTTGAGTAGGTTGGAGGAGGTCAGTTTATTTAAATTATTATTCATTTTCTGAATCGCTTCCTCATTGACAACCAGTTTTTCCATAAACGCGCATCCAAGATATTTGATTGGTTCCTTCTCCCCGGCTACATAATGTGGTCCCCATTTTCCAATGTGAGTTTGTTTTTAATAAGTTTACCTTCTCTTATTATCATAGCGGAACTCTTACTCGGATTAATGTGGAGGCCAACTTCTCCAAACAGACGCTGTACGGAGCCGATTATTCGTTCAGCCGCGCTCTCATTGCAAGCAGTCAGTGCCTTGTGTATATTAATATGCTTGTGTATATTAATTAATATTATAAGTTGGCAGAACCATAGATTGCAGCATTGAAGAGGTTCTTTAGAAAAGCTTAACGCTACTGATTCCCCCCCCCCAAACTCCCCCAAAAATAATTTTTCATGGAAAATGTTTCAAATAAAAGTTATATACATGTTTATGTGTGTGTGTAGATAGTGTGATGGATGCAAGAAACTTGAAATAATATTAAATTTTAAATAAATCTAAATTATCAAAATATGTTGCAAAAGACAGCCAGGTATGTATTTACCTGGCTGTCTTTTGCAACATATTTTGATAATTTAGATTTATTTAAAATTTAATATTATTTCAAGTTTCTTGCATCCATCACATTTGGGATATTTTCAACGAGAATCCACAAATTTACAAGTACGTAAAAATTTCAATTTCATAATTACACAAATTATCCATCAGATAATTTGATTGTTTTTTTAAATTACTTTCTCAGCGGAAATATCTTCAATATTTCCCATTATTGAATTTTCTAGTGAATTTCATTTTTAAATTTTTGTAATTGTACCACTTGTACCTCAATCCCTTTCGAATTTTGAATTTATGAGTGTACTTAATAGATCCCAAATTATAAAGATATTACGCAATAATAACCTTTCTGTTGGAGGCAATTTACTCCAATTACGTAGACGTCTTGAAAAATATAATCTTTCCCCAAGCAATTCGTTCACTGACAAAATGTATAAGATTAATGGACAAAACATGAAAGTCGACGCTGCTGTAGAATATTTACTTGCGCAGCAGCAATTAGCAAATCCTCCAATTAATAATCAACCTAGTCCCTTAAGGAATTTGCAATTAATCAATAGCTTACCTACCTTCGATGGCGAAAATTCAGCCAAAGTGTCAGATTTCCTTGACCAAATTAGCCATTGTGCTAGTCTTTCTGGCTGGGACGACGCTGCTAAATTAGAAATATTAGCACTTAGACTCTCAGGTTCTGCAAAAATATTTTACGACACCCAGAAAGCGGAATTACAACGCCAGGGTACAAATATAACGTATCCTCTAATTTCAGAGCGACTTCTAGCCCGATTTCGTAAGGAAAAAACACCCTTAGTCCTCTTACAACAGATGACTAATATTCAGTCCTTGCCCACTGAGTCTCCTGAAACATTCGCGGATAAGATTAGACATATCCAATCCGCCATTCATTTAAAAGCTCAAGCTAACCCACTCGAGGCCTTACAAACAATTTTTGATAAACTGGCCACTGATGCATTCTTGAAGTCACTTCCTCAACCGCTTCGTAATGAGGTGCGAACGAAGCTTCCTCAAAAATTAGATGAAGCACTTTCCTATGCCAATGCCCTAAAAGAAGTTCAGGCTTCTGAATCAAACCCCACAGTTTTCGTTGTTACTGCGAAAACTTCCAATTCTCGTACACCTCCATCTCCTTGTCGTTACTGTGGACAAATGCATTTCCACAGAGAATGCCCGCATCGTAATAAAAGTCAAAAGCCACAATTAAAACCAACTTGTAGAGTATTTAATGTAATAAAGAACAGACCTTGTCGCCATTGTTCCGGTCCACATTTTGACGTGGACTGCACCAACAAAATTAGACCAAAACCTCGTACTAACTTTGGCAAAATGCCTAAGAAATTTAATATTCCTCAAAATTTTAATCACAGAGCAAATAGTAATAATCGCTATAATAATAATAATAATCAATATTATAGTAATAATCATAGTTCTCGAATTAATTCAAACAATTCGCGATTTAACCCTTATTCAGATAGACCCCAGTATAGTCATAATAATAATAATGGTAGCAATAATCTCCAAAATAGGCCCACTTGCCAATTTTGTTCTAAATTTGGACATACGGCTCGAACATGTTTCCAGATACAGCCAAAAAACAGTTAAGCCCACAGCCGCTCTCACGAACGGCTGATGTTATGACCTTGGCTCTCATACCTGCTTTCACCAATTCTGATAATTTGTTAGTAAATTTAAGAATTGGCAACAAATTTATTCGTGCCCTTGTAGACACTGGAGCTAGTCACAGCCTAGTGGATTCCAGTTTTTGTCGAAATAAGAACCTTCAGCATTCCAACATTATTTTAAAATCTCTGACTAACCAAGTAATACCTAATTATGGCATCACGTCCCTTCGTTTGCATGCGGACAATGTCGAACATTCCAAATTTTCTGGCGAATTCATACTTTCGCAATTAAAAGGCAATTTCCAATGAATGCTTGTAGAAACATTCTTACAGGGCAATCATTAATTTGCGCACCGTATCTAACTCTTAAATTCAACATTCAATTTTCAACTAGTACTCAAACGCACTAATTTAGTACTAATCGCTAGGCTCACTAAAATCCCTAGTAACTAGCCACAAAATTTCTGTGCCACCTCGCGCACACAATACATAACACAACAATAGAGAATCTCTTGAAATAATTCTCAATCTATCACGCTTCTTAGCTTTACATACTACACCACATGTATATATTTAATTAATACCATATATAAAAAAAAAAAAAAAAAATGCATGTAATCAATTAATCTTTATTTAACACATTTTATTTTCTGTTCCAGCGACGACGATTCAATGCAGAAATTGAGAAATTCTTAAATAATTGACATTGATTTAGTATAAATTTTTCATTATGATATACCTAATAATATAATTATATACCTAATATTAATAATTTGTATATATTTTTTTTGCAGATTTAATGTCTAAAGCATAATGCCTATTTAGCTTGATGTTTTGATGTTTATTTAGATATTCATATGTATCTAATTTTTTTCAGTTCGCTTTAAAAGAAAACTGCATTACCTTATTTTTTTATATATTTGACGATCTTTTGATTTATTAATCTAACATTTTCTAATATTTCATTGTTTTCTTAATGTATGTTCAAGGTACCTAGAAAGCACAGCATAGCTGAATAGCTCTTGGAATACGACGGCCCAAAATATGTATACATACCTCATAAAGTAGCTACTGCAGTAACTTATTATTTACTTCAAAAGAATAATATGTCTTAATTAAGAATTTTAACTATAAGAATTTCTATAAAATTAAGTGTTCAGCAATATTTTAATTTAACATTAATTTAATTTTCTCTTTCCAGAATCAAACTTCTTCACAGCTACATCATTGCATGTGTATGCATGAATTGCATGTCTATGAATGTTGCATGAAAATAGCATGTTAGCCATGTATTTATATATATATAAATTAATTTTGTGTTTAAAAGAATTAGTTTCAGATCAAACATTCTACAAAAGGAAATGATACTAAACTTCGGATTCCTCATAATCCTATAATCCTCCTACAAACACACATAAAACTAAACTAAATCAAACAAACATTTAAACTAATAATGAATCGATGAATTCGCTACATATACTAATATTACCCCAACCACACACTGAGAACGATCACAATAATTATAACCTACGATCATAGTAAATAAGACTACACAAACTGAAAATTATATATATCTGTTTGCAAATGCAACAGTTGTCGATGTACAACTAGGTCAACAATTTCTTTCCACAAGATGAACACCAACTAACTGCACGTATTTCCAAAGGGAAATAACAAAAATATACACACATATGCCTGCACATGCAGCAATTAATAAATTAGACATATAAATATTACTTCAAGATGGACAAGAAAAGGACGCCAACTGGACTTATTCCAAATGGAATACTCACAAACTGCACAAATTTCCAAAGGGAAATAAACTTACACGACATTTCCAAAAGGAAATAAAATAACACCACAGCATTTCCAAGGGGAAATTGACTAACGACCCAACATTTCCAAATGGACAGGGATCAACAACACAATATTTCCAAATGGAAATTGAAAACATACTTAATCACATAAAAACAAACAAATCCTTAACTAGAATCTTAACACCTTATCTTACTAATTAGCTCTCTTCTAAAAACCTTATTCAATACCTTTCCTTCATTTTTTGTTTTGTTTTGTTTTAATGTATTTTTATCACCACACTAATAAATAGATTTCGTGGTGCTATATATGTATTTTATTAAACTTGTTCATTTAAATTTTACTGCTTACTTATTTATTACTATAAATTTTTCTGAAATGTATCTATAATTATTTTGAATTATATAAGAATTTTTCGTTTATATAGAATCACTTCAAGAAAAACATATGCATTTTCGTCTATATAGAGTCATATTAACAAAAACACATATATGCATATAGAGTCATTTCAAGAACTCAAGAAATTACATCCATCACCATCACACAGAAGCCTACATTGATCGCCTTGTCTATCCTTGCCAGTTACATCTTCATCAGCAACACTCTCACTCGCCAAGCAGTGTTCGCATATCAGCCTACCACCACAGCAACGCTCACCCACTCACGCAGCGTTCGCTCGAGTATAAGATATCCAAACACACAGCAACGCTCACACCTTCAAGCAGCGTTTGCTCCAGAAGAAGATGACTGCAGCCTACAACACACAGCCACTTTGCAGAGGCTACACACACGCCTCTCACCTTACCAGAGGATAACCTTCAAGCCTCTACAACTCTAGATCACCTCCCAAATTTTTCGTGCCGAAAAATTTCTCCGGGAGGGGGGATAATGTGATGGATGCAAGAAACTTGAAATAATATTAAATTTTAAATAAATCTAAATTATCAAAATATGTTGCAAAAGACAGCCAGGTAATACCATTACAGTTACTCGTACGGTTCAAGAACAATAAGACATTGTACTGTACTACCCCTTCTTCTCACAGGGGAGGAATTGAAACAAAGAGAAGAGATATTTTAAGAGAGACTCGTTCTAGCTACCAAAGTGAAAACATCAGAGCCATATCAAGTTTTAAGACTTACTCCAATTAATTTATAAGCATATTGTTGTTAACTTAATATCTCTTAGAGAATATATCTTTTGAAAAACAGTGTGACTACTTTATTATTACTAGTCTTCATTCTCTTTTAAAATTACAAACTTATAAGCCCTTTTCACTAAAACGCTCGTGCTACACACTACCACTACTACAAATACAACTCCACACCATTACATTACAATAGTATACGGACTTTAATGAAAATCAATAGATTATTAATAAATACATTAATAAGATATTTCAGTTATTAATAACTGAAAACAGTAAAGTCGCATTTCCGATTGATGAATTTTGCTGGAAGTCTTTGTTCCAGTTGCGGTACATAAATGAAATTTTGAGTTTGAGCCTCCGGCGATTTTCATTTGAGGGGCATTTTGTTTTCACACACAGACACACACACACAACCATTCACTGAAAACACATTTTTCGTTCTCAGGGGATCTCAAAACATGAATTCGAAAATTTGACACGACCATAATACTTCTTCTTACAGGAGTAAGAGAAAAAAAATAGTTTCAGTAGAGGTAAACAAAAAAATGTTAAGAATACCGAAGTTATGTAAATCCAACATTAAAGATTGTAAAAAAGTAAAAATTGTTTCTTATCCATGCAAGATTAACATCATTAGTTGAAGTGGAAGAAAAGGGGGACCAAGTTACCAACCGGCAAAACAATGAGTACAAATATTTAATTAAATTCCTGAATTATATAGCCACCAAACATAGAGGGGAAGATAAAAGGGGTGCCTAACCAGTTACCATGACAACCTTGCCCCAACCATTTCTGGTTAGAAGAGCCAACAGAATCAGACATTGCCCCTACCATATCGTATTACCAAAAGTCCTCCCTCTAAATTAAACTTGGAACGCAAGAAATACTATAGAAAAGGTGGGGGGGAAAGGAAAATAGAACATTAAAAAAAAAAAAACTGTGATTAAACTCAATATTGAAAACTGTTTTCCACCATAGCATCGTCGCACAAAAAAATCTGAAATGGATCCAGCCGATATGATTTTACTTTGCTAACATCAATTTCACGCCCTGCCAAGTCTTAATGTTACTTTTACTATTATTTACTATTATTTTTACTTTCTCTTACTCCTAGTAAGAGAAAGTATTGTAATCGTGTCAAATTTTCGATATCGAGCTTTCACCGGAAATATCCGTTTTGAGGTTCCCTGAGTCCAAAAACGTCAAATGGTCTCTCTCTCTCTCTCTCTCTCAGGCCTCTCCTCTTCCTCCTCTCTCTCGCTGTGTGGTTGTGGGGTGTGTGTGTGTGTGTGTGTGTACAGTATAGCTCAAAAACGAAAAATCATAGAAAGTTCATACTTGATATTCCGTTTAGGTATCACCATGGGATCTGACAGTATGTTTTCTGTCAAAATTCCACAACCGGAAGTACCACTTTACTAGTGTTTTTTTTTTTCACTTTTTCGTGATTTTCTCAAAAATGGCTACGACGATTTTCTTCAAACTTGGTACATCAACTACACATACATAGAGCTACAACTTTTATTTGAAACATTTTTCTGGGAAAAATTCATTTAAGGGCACTTTTAGGGAAGGGGTGTGGTTGGGTTTTCATCTAAAGTGCTACTTCAGTTTATTGGAAAATTCGCTCATCTAAATAATAATTATTAGAATTAAATATATTGTAGAAATTCCAAGTTTGAAATAAATCGCATAACCGGAGGAAGTGCGACTTTACTAAATTTTTTTTTCACTTTTTCGCGATTTTCTCAAAAATGGCTCCCATGATTTTCTTGAAACTTCTTATATAAACTATGCATACTTAGATCTACAACTTTACTTAAAACATTTCTCTAGGAACATTCATTTAAGGGCACTTTTAGGGAAAATATCATAATTGATTATACAATTCTATCATCCAAACAAAATTAATTAGAAATAAATAGATGGCCAAAAATTCCAAGTTTTAAGAAAATTAGTAAACCGGAAGTGCGCTTTTACTGAACAGTTTTCGACGAATTTCATTAAATTTGGTACACTAACTATAACATTTGTCAATTATAATTTTGAGAACTGGAGTAAGAGAAAGTAGTATGAGTGTTTCACACCAAATTTTTTTTTTTTCCTTGGATTCCGACGCTCAATTATTAACGATTTTAATAAATGAAAGAGGTCTTGCTATTCATGCGGTATAGAGCGATCTCAAAATTTAAACTTTAGTTTGAGTTTCTTTATATTTCAAAGCATGCAGGAAAAAAAAGGAATTTTCCATTGTTATGTGTCGCTTTAAATTGATCACATAATCTCAGAAAACTACGGATTTCAATGCACTTTTATGTGCTATACTTCTCCACATTGTAACCGACTTGATAAATCTTTAATAAATTACTGAAGAAAAAAAAACGGTAATAGACGATATATTATCTTGTAGCGAACCTCAAAACAGGTTTTACCGATGGACAATCAATATCACAATGAAAAATCGCAGCAAGCTCAAAGCATTAAACCAGAACTTATTTTTTTTTTTTTCAGTTTTTCGTGATTTTCTGAAAAATGGCCCCAAAGATTTTCTTGAAACTTCTTATAATTTCTACATACAAAACTATTTACACCTAAAAAAAATCTGGTGTGAAACACTCACACAACTTTCTCTTACTCCAGTACTCAAAATTATAATTGACAAATTTTATAGTTAGTGCATCAAATTTAATGAAATTCGTCGAAAAGTGAAAACACTGTCCAGTAAAACTGTCCGGTTTACTAATTTCCTTGAAACTCGGAATTTGGGTCATATATTAATTTCTAGTTATTTCAATTTGGATGACAGAATTGTAATAATCAACTGTGATAGCATTTTAAAGAAAAACATAACCCCCCTCCCCCAAAAGTCCCCTTAAATGAATTTATCAGGGGAAAAGTTTCAATAAAAGTTGTAGTTCCTTATATGTATAGTTAACAACACTGGTTTAAAGAAAATCGTTGGAGCCATTTTCGAGAAAATACCAGAAAACTGAAAATTATATTTCAGTAAAAACGCACTTCCGGTTATCTATTTTTTTTCAAACTCGGAATTTCAACAACATATTTAATTCTAATTAACATTATTTAGATGACAGAATTGTCTAATATACTGAAACAGCAGTTAAGATGAAAACCTAACCCCCCCCCCTCCCCCAGAAGTGCCCTTAAATGAATTTTTCTGGAGAAATGTTTCAAATAAAAGTTGTAGCTCTTTGTATGTGTAGTTGATATAGCAAGTTTAAAGAAAATCTTCGGAGCCATTTTTGAGAAAATTGCAAAACGTAAAAAAAACAACTAGTAAAGTGGTACTTCCGGTTGAGGAATATTGACACATAACGCACCGTCAGATCCCATGGTGATACCTAAACGTAATATCAAGTTTGAACTTTCTACGATTTTTTCGTTTTTGAGCTATGCTGTTCACATACATACACACACACAGACACACACAGACCATTCGCTAAAAACCACTTTTTTTGGACTCAGGGGACCTCAAAACGGATATTTCCGGTGAAAACTCGATATCGAAAATTTGACACGATTACAATACTTCTGAAAGTAAAAAGTAATACCTAATTTTTTTCAGGGAGGCTTAAAAATGTCCAACTACCAAATTTGGTGTCGTGATTGGACATAAATATCTATTACTTTTATTTGTACCATTTTTCCCGGGAAAATTGGATTTTTGGTGGGTTGTGGGGGAATAGTGATGTTAAACTTTCCTTTAAAGTACCACTTCAGACAATGCAAAGTTGTGACATCTATTTTTCACATAAAAAGGTTTAAATAGCAAATAATATCCAGTTCCTAAGTCGTCTTGTTCGAGTTGTTTAAATCCATAAAATGTAACCCCAAAGCGTCTGGTAACAGAACCTGGTTTCTCGATTGATTTATTCCAGCAGAAAGTTGATACCGCTTTTTCCTAATTTACAACCATGATTTAACAGGCTACCAGTAAAATCAAAACGTAGACCAAGAAGGAAACTTGTTTGTAGTGAGAATCCATTAAGAGAAATATCACTACCGAACTCCTACACACCATCCGTGTTAACTCCCACAATAAATATATAACGGGAAAACATTAACAAAAAAAAGTAATATAAATATTTACTTCTCATTCCATCAATGGATTCTATAAATAGAGTGTCATTTCAGGTTTACTATTCTAACAGCAAAAAAAGAATTCCTTTGAACTCTGACAAAATAGAGAAACATCAAAGAGTACATACATATCTTGGCAAATAATACGAAACTATACAATATACAACAAAGATAGTCGAAATTTGATATCGATTTTTATTGAGTCTATTAATTTAGTATCAATGTTGCTTCTTTTTTTTATTTGAAAAGGAGGTATGTAGGTCAACAAGTCTTCTTTATAAAAATATTCAACTACAATAAACACAGAAATAACGAAACTTCAAAAGAAAAGCGCAGATACAATAGAAATTACATTGGGACTAATAAATAATTTATTGTATCAACAAAGCTTGTGTATTATAAACAAAAAAAGTAAAAAACAAAAAATAATACATATGGGACATGATGACTTCTATGAATTTGAAACGTTCTTAAAAATATTTTATTTAGAAGAGTGACCTAATAAAATTGGCGTAAGGAGAGGGGCCCCAGTAAAGGAAAAAGTACGAATAAGACTTGACATAAGAAAGCTATTCTCGCAAGTTTAGTAACAGTTATCACACACTAAGAAAGTTTGTAAGTAGAAAAACTTGGCACAAACTTGCAAGTAGTTTTGTTCTTATATTTGGCTAAGAAAAAGTAAAAAAAAAAAATATTCCAAACAAATCTTACTTTGTGGTGCGGGGGGGGGATAAGAAAAAGAACTTTGGCGAGCTGTGAAGGTAAATTTATAAGTTTTGGACATATATATTTTTAGCTCTCAAACCACTAAAGTTAGCTTCAAAAAAACCTAGACTTACTTTGTATATTAAATAGATAAGTTAGTTCAATAGCAATTTGCAAAATAGCAACTAAACTAGAATATGAACAGAAAGCAGTATTATTAATAGTACAAGTTCTAGAAGGTCTAGTTAGACAGTGCTCGACAAAATAAACAGATATCTAAGTTACTAAAAGTTAAATTACATACTCCTAGTTTGTACAAACTAATATTTCAACTAATCCAATAAAAACAGTGTCACAAATAGTCCTAGCATTTCTATTCACCTGAAAATTATACCTTGACGATTTGCGATACGCAGTCTGCTGTAATGGAAGAAGCAAATGGAAAAATTGAAATAATTGGTTATATATTTTATATTTTAAATAAAATCAGTTTTAATAGGAAAATTGTACGTTGGCTGGCAGAAGGGTCAAAATCCAGGTACAAGACAACCGATAGAAGAAAAGAAGTCAAAGCACTCAGCACTATTGCCTTTTAACCCCCTTCTAGAAATCATATATAAAGGGCAATTTTTAAATACCAAGGACAGTATTGTTTCATGGGTCGTCTTACAGGTTTCAATGAGTATCATTCAATTATTCATTTACAACCATCAGTGTGCCAGGAAGTGTTGAGTTTAACATTTGTGATTTAAATCAATCTAGCAAAAGACTAATTAAAGTGCAAGAGTTTTTGTATAATTATAAGGTTAATACCTCATTCACAATTAACAAATAATTACTATTTGTAAAGTTAATAAATTGATATATACTTTAATTATTTATTTAAAACAGTAGTTCTTATTCTTTATTTTTTAAACATATCTTCTCTAAACACACACACACACACACACACACGTTCTTTCAATATCCAGTAGTATAGAAATGGCGGTTCTGGCACACCTTTTTGAGGGGCAACTTTCCCCTCACCACCGGCACCCTTTGGTTACGGCCTTGACCAGACCCCTCCTCCCCACCCCAACCCCTCCGAAGCCACGCCCACTTACCCCCACCCCTATTCCAACGAACCAATCATCGAACTGGGCGAGCAATTTGACCACGCCAACTTACCCCCACCACTTCCTATGACGTCATTGCTAGTTGGAGCATGCACATGTCTGCCGCTTATAGATTAGAAATATCGATTTTATTATATTGTATAACAAACCACTGCCTTTTCAATATATTATTCGTGTGACGTCACAGCCAATAGCATTGCCAGTGCGTTATAGATTATACATATTTATTTCCACTGCCTACTAGATAAATCCCCCATTCAGATGACGTCACACAGTCTATAGTGTTTCACTGTCAATCGCAATATATCGATTGCAAATATCGATTAATATCGATTTTATGAATATAATTTATTACTAAAAAACAACACTATCTATTACTTCTACCATAACAGGTTAGTTATTGCATCACCTTTTGAAATTATACTTTGTACTAATAAAAAAAAATATATATATATATTTATTTTTATCTTAATCGCTTTGTATTCTTTTGTTTATTGAACTTTGTAATCAAAACAACATATATCTTGCCTGTCCGAACATGTTAGTTACTTATTAAGAAAAATGAGTCATCCAGGAAATGGTTAATTTAAAAAACACTCACACAACTTTCTCTTACTCCAGTTCTCAAAATTATAACTGACTGATTTTATAATTTATGTACCAAATTTAATGAAATTCGTCGAAAACTGAAAAAAACTGTCTAGTAAAAGCGAACTTCCGGTTTACTAATTTTCTTGAAACTTGGAATTTTGGCAATCTATTTATTTATAATTAATTTTGTTTAAATGATAGAATTGTATAATCAACTATGATAGCACTTTAGAGAAAAACATAACCCCACCCCTCCACAAAAGTGCACTTAAATGAATTTTCCCAGAGAAATGTTTTAAATAAAAGTTGTAGATCTTTATATGCTTAGTTTATATAAGAAGTTTCAAGAAAATCGTCGGAGCCATTTTTGGGAAAATCGCGAACAAGTGAAAAAAATCATTTAGTAAAGTGGTAATGTATGTCAGATAAATATGTGTATGTATGTGAACAACATAGCTCAAAAACGAAAAATCGTAGAAAGTTCAAACTTGATATTCCGTTTAGGTATCACCATGGGATCTGACAGTACGTTATCTGTCAAAATTCCTCCACCTGAAGTACCACTTTTTTACTAGTTTTTTTTTTTTTTTTTTACTCTTTTGTGATTTCCTCAAAAATGGCTCCGACGATTTTTTTTAAACTTAGTATATCAACTATACATACAAAGAGCTACAACTTTTATTTGAAACATTTCTCCGGGAAAATTCATTTAAAGGCACTTGTGGGGGATGGGTAGGGGTTAGGTTTTCCTCTAAAGTGCTATTTCAGTTTATTATATAATAATTCTGTAATCTAAATAATATCATGAATTAAATGGTGCTTTTCTGAACATTTTTTTCGATGAGTTTTCGACGAACTCCAACGAATTTCATCAAATTTGGTATACACAAACTCTAAATTATGTCAATTACACCAGATTTTTGGTATATATATGTGTGTATATGTGTGTGTGTGTGTGTATGTAATAGTATAAAAACCAATTTCAGCGCGACCGAACGAAAATCTACTGAAACACTCTCTAGGATCTTGTGCTAGTTACATAGAAGTAGAAGAATGATTGTGATGGTAAATTAAGATAATCAGTATTATCGCATTTCCTTGTTAATGTATACAACAGTCCAAACTGTCAACCTCATTATCTATGATTACAAGAATTATATGTGACAGCAAGAAGGAGAAGTTATACGATTAATATCACTAGAGGATACTGAAACCTGGAGAAGAGACAGCTCGTAAATAAGAGAATTGCATATTAATAAAATGTATAAATAGTATAAATGTGGACTACTTTTTTATTAGAATTTAACATTTATTCATTTATTTATTTATTTTAATATTTACTTTATATTTTCTTGTCCTTTCGTTTACAATTTTATTGTAGATTGACTTTATCTATAGATAAGCAACACATGTAATATTATAAGGAGCATCTATATGGAAAATAAACTCCCCTTTGGGAAAAGTTTAACCTTCATGGGGAAAACTAAAAATTAAAAAAATCAATTAATCGCTATAAACATTTTTTTTCGAACTCAGAAGACCACAAAGTATAGCAGGTAATCCACAATTTAAATTAAAACTTAACTATCCTATCGTATATATTCCTTTTGAGAAACCTCCGACTGAAATTGGTTAATGGAAGTCTCTAATAATTTTCTTTTTAAACAACTCTGCGCCATAATTTCCTATTTAAATATTAAACTTAAAAAGAAAATTTATTTTAAGAATGAAATAAGAGAGAGAGTTCTATTTTTTACAAAATATTAGAATTAAATATATATTTAAACTTCTAGTGTTTAAATAAAATTCGTTAACTGACATTTCAGATATGAAGTTAAACTAAAACTCCCTATAGACAATTTTCATTTTGGTGAAATTTTGTAAGGTGGAATAAGAATAAATTTACATAGAAAACTTTCTCTTTAGTTAAAAATACGT